>JAQISU010000094.1:2820000-3052500 GCA_029339505.1 Unio delphinus | reverse complement strand
ATATATATATATATATATATATATATATATATATATATATATATATATATATATATATCCGTTTAATAATTCCCGATTGTCGAAAATTACAAATCACATATAAGGAATTGTTCTTATAGCTACGTTGTAATATAATAGTGGGGCTTTTTATATAGTATCGAAAGTGCGTTGTTTAACTGATCATGTTTACATCTACTGCTTCCTTGTTTCGAGATGTTGTTGGTAACTGAAGATGAAGAAAATTGAAAAATAAATATAAAAATATATAAGCATTAGAATTGACAGACATGTAGATTTGTTCTGTTAATTATACCAATTTTCTTGTATGTTTCATTTAAATGCGAACAAAATTAGTGATTTAGCGCATTCTCTATGCATTTACAATGAGTTTATAATATACATCTCCATCTTTCGTTTCTAATATATGGATACTTATTTTATTTTTTAGTTGCTGCAATTGCCCCTCTGCTATTTTCGTTCGGAAATGACAGTACCGATAGACGCGTTAGGGTCAACGAAGATAACTATTCTAACGCCACAAACGATATATATCAAGTAGTTGACGCCTACTCCCTTACACTTGGAAGTTAACAAAGGTAAGGACCCATCTTTTAAATTCTTCATTCAATATATACAGTAATTATGTTCTTTATCGAACCTCGTTATACCAAATTACTTGAAATAAGGAACACGCACATACAATATAAATATGATACATCACAACAAGGAACGATTCGCACTGATCCTAAATCGTTCGTTGTAGCATAATATTACTTTATTTAGGTTCATTCTGTGATCACTTAAAGATCTGTCAATACCAATGATAAGCATAAAAGGCAGATAACAGTGTTCCATGATCTGCCAGCAGCAACATGCTTGTTGTTTTATATAGCTCTTTTTGTTGTAGTTGTACAAATATCATTTAAACTCAGCAAAAAAGGCATATCAACATTATTAAGTAAGAATTGTACTCGATAAAACGTATAGTTTTGAATCGGCCATTTTATCTGACACGATCAATAGCTTCGGAGACAATAGACAAATGCCATTATGATCATTGAAAGCTGCATGGGTCTTGTGTTACAGTATATCTCGCGTTACAACATATATGGTGTTATATATCTATCAAAAGTATCTAGTGTTATTATCTACCAAGAGTTACATACCTATATAGTGTTACATATCTAACACCGGAAATACAAGTAAAACGTTTGAAGAAAATAAATAGAAATATGAGATCGTAAATGTTTCTGCTTTAAAGTAGGTTTTGAAAATTAATCTTCGCATTACTTTTCCTACGGAACGAAATATGTCTGAACTATAATGTAGAACTAGCACAAACATTGTATCTATATCATAGAATTCTTTACTGTTGTTTTTGTTTTTCTATGTTTTCTTCGCTGGTGGAGTAAAGCTACTGTATAACTGTCGAAATCTTGTATTAAACGAAGTGACTTGAAAAAATGCAATTTCGATTTGGGACTTTCTCTTTATAGTATCAATAATCTCTTAATTGCTCATGAAAACTTTCATTTCCAATTCTTTTTAGTTTTGTTTAATTATTAACTGAAATTTTTAGACATTTTCTAACTTCAAAAGTGAGGTGAGTTTGCTTTGTTTCCCTTATGGTCGATATTATTCATTTTTCTAAGTATTGTAATGTATATCAGCACATATATATTGACTAAACGATTAATGTACATTATGTTTGTTTTTTGTTGTTTTATCGACATTTAATGCATATAATTAATCAGTGTACCAGAGGAAGTTATTTTCTTACCGTAAATGCGACAGCTCATTTCAGTACTGTACAAGGGGTGCTTTATTTTCTGTACTATGCATTGGTTAATGCATTCAAGACTGTGCAATGGATGCTTTATTTTCAGTACTATGCATTTGGTTATTGCATTCAGGACTGTACACACCGCTCCAGTGGCCTAGTGGTTAGAGCGTCCGCTGCGGATGCGCATTTTTCTAGTAGCCGCTATTTTAATCATCCTTTCCGATCAGGAATAGTAATAATAATAATAATAATAATAATAATAATAATAATAATAATAATAATAATAATGATAATAATAATAATAGACTACGTGTATATTTGTCTTAGGAAACTGAATATTATTTAATGATCTTTTGTTTGTTTTTTCAGTGCCAAGACCATGCTTTTGTTGGCAAAATGAGAACCTGCCCGCATTGGTATATATAATTGTATATTGTTGGAAATATGTTTCTCATAAAGTACGTCAACAATTTGGCAAATTCTGTCTTATTTATTTTCAAAGACGATTGCACCCGCATGCACTGGTCCCTCTTTCAATTCCAGAACACTCTCATCTTCCAAAAACAGAAATAAAGACAAAAATGCTATAGCACCCACGTGAGGGTTTCTAAAAGGCTATCTTTCATTAGCGAAATTACATACCAGTTTCATAACATTGGTCTTTTAATATGCTTTATTTTGCAATAACTCAAGTCATTATTTGTATGTCCACATGATGCAGATTAGCATACGAATGTACAAGCGTTCACAATAGAAAGCGTACACACACCACTTATGTGGACAGTTGGATGTTAGCATGTCATAGGTAATGACAAGTCAGTTTCAGTTTTTTTGAAGTCTAGCTTGCTTTTTCCTTTTCCCAACTCAAGTTTGTTAAAGCAAACCATCAAAATTCCATATAGGTATAAATAGCGAGCATGAAATTATTGAGTATGAGGTGTAACTTATTTTTTGAAACATTTTTTTTTATGTTCCATGTTTTCATTAGCGAAATTGTCTTAAATATCGTATATAAACACATCACTAAAATTATCTTCTGAGCATCCATTTATGATCTATTGTTCACAGCTGCCTTAATTTTGTACCATGATGAGTAGGCTGGATACGCACGTGCTTCATGTGAATTGTTGCAATTATAATAGGGATAATATCAAAAGCATAGGATGAAAACATTGCCACAATAGGTTTAGATGATAAGTTCGTGCAGTACAATGCCATGTTTATAGCTGCTTGTATAATACACTGTGCGGGAAAACGTTGAAAATGTCTTGTGAAGGAAACGGAAACATTTTCCAAAATTAAATGTTTATAATTAAACGATACATGTACAGTGTTACTATATAAATCAGTATTCTGCTTAATTGCCTCGTGCAGTTGTCTTAAGAGACATAATATCCATTACAATCGTATTAAACAAATCAGTATCCTGTATAATTTTCATATGCACATCAGCGTCCTATACTAGTATCGTACAAATCAGCATACTGTACGAATGTATTATACAAATTAGCATCATGTACATTTGTACTACTCTAATCGGCATCCTGTACAATTATAACATGCAAATCAGACCCAACACATCTGCGCTGTGTAAAATCAGCATACTGTACAATTGTATCATGAAATTCAATATACTGTACAATGGCAATATGCAAATCATCGTCCCTTACAATTGCACCACCACGAAGATCAGCAGCCTGTACGACATTCAACATCTGATACATGTATACGATACCAATCTGAATAATTTGCAATTGTACTGTGCTGATCAGCATCATGTACATGTATCATTTGTACTATACAAACCATCATGACGGCAATTATATAACATCAATTAGCATCTTGAATAATTATACCATACAAATGAGTATCTAATTCAATTGTACTTTACTAATCAGCATCATATACATGTATCATTTGTACTATACAAACCATCATGACTTGCAACTATCACATTTTGCAATTCCAAATGAACAGTACATAATGACATAAAGGAGGATATATGCAGAAATCTAATAAATTTAACATTACGTATTTGTTCGTTCTGTTGTATTGAAAATGTCAAAAGGTCGTGACAATGAACGTGTTCGTTTGTACACGGCTAACAAACGCGTGGAAAGAAGGTCGAGCCTTGACGTCCGTAGGAGCTTCATCGTCGAACAATGTAACTCGAAACGACACAACATGATGTAGTGAAGATTATCATTTTCAACGTGTATCAGCGTTTAAGAAGTTGAGAAAATATGATATAATCTATTAAATACTTGTGAACTTTGCATTATGTCAATTTAATAATAATTTAAATTAATAAAAACGAATCAGTTCAGCTTATAAATGAATACAACGAAAAGATAGATCTGTAAAAAAACACACAAAGATATGAATAGGAATACCCATTGACTTCATACACTTTACCTATATCCCAAGACTCTATGTTGCAATGCGTTGTGTTCTGACATATGCCACATTATTCCTCCACCTGATATATGTCCCAATGCTTGCATAATCCAATCCAATCGAAAAATTACTTCGAACTCTACAAAGGTTTAATTGCTAGAATCTTCTCTCAGATCGTAATCAAATAAGCAAACTATTTATAATTCATGATCTTAAAATAGAATATACAGTCATGAAAAACAAATAGCTATGTAATATCCTGTTAATTAATGATTGTTACAATCTACAATCATGCACATAAATTAAATGCACAATATAGGCACATATAACAGTATCCTAATTAAACAATACAAACCGTTGGCGACTAATTTCCCAACTAACAAACACACATTAAAGCACATACTCGTATTCAATGGAAACTTTTTAACATATATGAATATTGCAAGTTGTTGTTTCTTGTTTGTTCTGGGCTCTCATGTTGGACCAGATGAGAAGGAATCAAGTCAACATTAAGCAAGCGTGTTTTTGACGTTTCACTTTTCGAACACATAGTTCGAAAAGGAAACATATGATCCAGCACAAAAATGAAATTGTAGAATTTATTTTTATGTATATCTTTGTTGTTTGCTTGGTTTTTGTGTTGATTGAGAGTTGTGCATCTAGTTTCGCCTACCTGACTTTTGTAATGCTTGTAGGTAGTAAACCATATTTACTAACATTTGAATTCAAGGGTCTAACTCTGTTTAAGAGTTAGTGAAATTTTCCGCTAGAATTCCAGAATATTCTATTGCATCATACTTCATGTGAAATCAGAATATAAAAAAGGGGACTTTGTAAATAAATTAATCATTCATGTTTTATGTCAGTCTCTGTAATGCGTTTGTTACCAAAGTTAATAGTTGTGTCGAGATATAACTCAAGAGGAATCATTTAAATCATTCACTGGAATTGCTACGTGCTCATTGACTGAATTAACACACACTATTTTGAAGAAAACTAAAACATTTTAGAATGCATCAATAATCAAGACCATTGGTACACCAGCACATTGAAGACATTTACGATTATTTGGGATTTATTTCATAATACTGCATCTTTAAAATTTAACCTTTGTATTCAGGAGAAGGAAATTGTTTGATGATGTTTCCTTAAACTATTGGTTTTTCTTTCTTTCTGGCCCTCTTTTTAGGATCTAGAGTCGAAACAAAATAAAGGATGCATGTCGATATGCTTGTAGTTCAGTGTGTAGGTTGATGGTAAAATCATGACTTCTTTTCCAAGTAATAGTTTCTCTTTTAAATTGCAAAATTTGAGGGTGTATATATGCCAAGAAGGTGTATCTTTGTCGAGTATTACATCTTTTAGTGATCTTTTGCTAAAAGAAAATAATTCAAAGACGACATAAGCAAACAAACAGTCAAAATGTATCCAAATGGGGAGATACTAATGTACTTATTATTGCATGGCTGATAAATTTAGTGAATTTCAAACATATGCGGGAGACGATCAGTGGTGACGATAGCAATTGCGCGAATCACCAAATGTAACCAGATTTAAAAATGACGTTTGCGTAATAAAACTAAAGGATTAATTTGGCGGTTGAATATTTCCATCATTCACGTTTTGACGTTAGTGTCAAATATTTAAGGTCGTATCGATAATATAATGAACTTAATGTCTGAATAAAACACGTGGTATCGACATACAATTTAGCATGCAATTAAACTCATCTGCCATTACAGATCACGAAGACATATGTTCGTATCTTTTTTGAGGTTTTGTAAAAAGACATGTGGCGGACGAATGTAGATTTAAGGGTTAATACATTTTTCTTTCTGATTTCTTTTCTTCTTATTTTCATTCTCGCTGCATTGAAAAGTTAAAATTTAACAACAAAGCAAAACATTCACAGACATTTGGGCAGGCTTTCATGCGTATACCAGAAACCTCTGTACACAAACACAGTCATACTTTATATAATTTGAGTGTAACAGTATGGAAGTTTACCGATAAAGATCTGGTGGCTTTTAGAATCATTCAGAAAATCGGCGTCTTTTTTCCGATTCAACTCGAATAACCGCGACTCTTTGAAAGAGACTCAGAGATAATCAAAGTGATTTTAGCTAAATCAGTAAGTTTTGGGCGGACTAACATCCAGCTGTATGAACAAAGAACAGAATCTTATTAAAAGACAGGGATTTTAAAAATAAAATCATTCAACTATGTTTAAAATAGAATGAAATCAATACACTTTTAATATCCAATGCTATTCCTCGAACTTTGTATGTATGTATGTATGTATGTATGTATGTATGTATGTATGTATGTATGTATGTATGTATGTATGTATGTGTGTGTGTATGTGTGGGGGGGTGTGGGGGGTGGGGGGTGCGTGCGTGCGTGCATACGTGCGTGCGTTTCTTTAATTTGTTTTGCTGGACCAACAATATAATTCATAGACACAAATATGATTAGCCAGTTATCAAATTGCTTTTTTATTATGTGACAAATACTGCGGAAGCGAGAGGTCGTGGGTTCGATCTCCGACCGAGTCATACCAAAGACTTACAAAATAGGTACTAACAGCTGCCATTAAGAGGTTAGTGTTAGGACAGGTCGGCCTGGTGTCAGGATAATATGACTGGCTAGGAAATCATGCTATTTGTTTATGGCATGATGCCCAAGTGTTAGTCATCGCTATAAACTGCCTCCCTGCAGCCATCGTAGCGATATAACTGAAATTTATTGTAAAGCTACGTTAAAAATCCTTTTCACACACACACACACACACACACACACACACACACACACACATGACAAATCCATTTTATTATCTATCATTTATGTTTCTAAATCTGACAAGTGGTATTTTGTTTAAAAGCAGGAAGCAGGCAACTTCACCCATATTAATCAGCCACAGAAAAAGCTTGGAATATATTTTCTTCATTCAACTGCTAAAGAATCCGAGACAGTTCTAAATCTAGCAAAAACTTTGATGCAAAAGTGTTTCATCTTATATGAAGATGATGACTGGAAACAGTCGCATACGATGCTTTTCTTCAACTCTATTATATTAGCTGGTATCCTATTGAAATTGGCAAGCAATCACCATATCCTGTAACTAATAAAACCAGTGTTTCTTGACTTGTTTTTCAGTGATGTCATTCTCATAACATCCCATATTACTGCAATAATTGCTTGGTAGCTTTATGGTGGCGAAGTGCATCATGGATACGATTTCAGAGATTCAATAAGGTGGATTATACTATTCTGTGGTCTCAAGAGAACCTATAGGAGTCACGGTACTAATTAAACTCCTATAGTATACATATAGAAACACCATCATATTCAAAATTAAGTAACTTGAATTTTTTGGGTGCTAATGATCAGACCTATATTCCTTCGTGAACAACTATCCTCGGTTTAAGCTTTTGTGTGGAGGACACCTTATGAGCCGCTGCATATTTTTTTTTATCTATATGTGCATGAAACCCGTTTATTGATTCTGTACGAAATGAATCAGGTGCTACTTTCATTTGTGAGTACTCCTAAGTCAAGCCTGTACAAATACTAAAAATGCATCATTTGAACACTGTATATATCTTTTTAAATTACATATACAATAAGCTCTCAAAAGATAGTTTTACTAAACCTTTACTTTTCAACCATTAACCAAATATGGACCACCAAACCCGTATATACTCTATTATTTCTCAACCCTTTTCTAGACAGTTCACAGTTCTTCTAAATAATTAATACCGTGTGTCATATAATAGATATAACATACTTTAGAAAAAGATGTATTTTACTCATTGATATTAGAGCATAATTGTAAGAAAGAATTAGCCATGATTGTACAAGGATAATAGTGTAATGACATTTTATGTGATACGACTGTATATAGCTAAATTGCATCCACATTATATGTGGCTATGTTGTATTGTACTTGTTAGTGGCTTATTCTTGTTATTAAAATAATTGTTTTCTGCATTTTTATCTTCATGTTATCTTTCTATGGCACGCGTGCTACACAAAAAAACACAAATATGCTGACATTAGCAAGTATGACATCGCAGGGTATTAAAGTACATGATGCCATGTTTTTTCGATCTCTCATTTACTAAAATACAAATTTTAAATGTTTTACATTTCAAAATTGCATTTCGTTTCTTGCTGACTCTCACATGAATAAGACGCAGTGCATCCATATTCATATCAATGAAACCAAACAAATACGCGTTTAAAGGTCATAATGATTAGAGGCCATTGACCTTCTGTGACTAAGACAAATAAACATACCCATTAAGAATCAATAGGTGCTGACATTCTAAAATTATTAAATTATCAACACATGTGATTCAAAACCAAAGCTTAACACAAAGTTATAAAAGCTAATGACAAGTTCAATAATAAATAAGAGAGTGCTATGTTTTAGTATCAAACTACTGGGAAGGGTGAGGAAGCAAAGAATAGACAGAGTAATTTATTCAAGCCTGGTAATGTTCCCCACAACAAGACTACAAATGTGCATCAATGCAAACGACATAGCCTCTTGAGGTCTTTCATATACGCACAACAAGACACGCATTATACAAAGCTATCCAAAGTTCCTATAATGCTGACATGCTGGAGATGGAACGCCTGCTGACAAACTGCTCTGGCCCAAGCTAAGAAGTAAGCTGGAGGTAGAGAAATATATGGAAAACTTTGCGATGCCAAGGTATATCCATATTTATGTGCAATATTCAGACACTGATATAACGTATCACTGGATAAGCTACTTGGTCAATTAAAGAAAAGGAATTCAATTGAATAAGTTGTCTAATACATAAAGTTATACCTACATTTACCTAAATCTTATTGAGATAAAGTTAAAATTATTGAAAAAAAGAGAAACAAAGCAAACCATGCAATCACACAATTACAGTCAAATGGGAGGAAATATACCTTGATTTGGCATATCAAATAGCAAGCTCTAATTTACAGCTAAATGATATTATAATATCACTTGATAGTAAGTGCAGAGCAATGTTGACTTTATAAATTGATTTTGTTTCAAATCTGAAACCAGATTTCTGACATGAAGCTCGTTTTTATCTATTCACATCAACAGATCTGGTGAACAAGACAGATATCGCTTAGTGCACGCATAAAAAATATGCCGAGGCGTGGAATACTGTGTTCCGAAAGCACCATTTCCAACATCCTTACTGTCAAAGTTTTCTGTCATGGGAGTTAGAACATGAAGAGAAAAGAGGTCTGGTGTGGCAGGAGAGAGCAATATGTTCGACATGAAGATATACATCAAGAATGTTTCAACTGTATAAAGAAATGATAAGGAGAGGTTGTGGAAGAAAAACTGCCTGTGTAAATAATGTGATGCAGAGAGCATTTTTATGGACTTTTTTGCAATGAAAAGGAAGGGTTGGGAACTATTCTTTTAAGTGTGAATGTCCCTGCCCCTCCCTCCCCCCACACACCTCAACAAAAGGGATGCAGAAAAGTTCCAATACTGTTTGCTACAATATTCAATGTACCAACATGAGAAACATGGCAGAACATATAAAAGATGTCAAGGAGTTTAATTCTATGCTAGAAAATAGGACAAAAATAATTGATATACAGTGTGACCCAACATATAATAATGCAATGTATAGTGGAGTAGGCAGGACATCCATTCAACCAGCTACCCAGTGCACACACGTTCTAGTTGAAGACACTCCTCCTAAGAAAATGGTAATTTTACTATAACTACAAAGAAGAAACTTTGCACATTGGGCAAAATACAAGTATCTGATGATAAATCCAATTTGTGTCACTGCTCATTAAATACAAATTTACAAACGAACATTGGAGATGAATACATATTTTATAAGGAGGGGTTTATATATTTGAAGAAATCAGACAATGTAGAGGCACTCAACATTACAACTGATCCAGACACTGCTAGTTATCGGGCTAGCCTGGACCTAAAGAGGGAAGGAATAACTCAAACAGTTCCTGTAAATCATATTGATACATGCTATCTGGTTCAAAATCATAGAAAGTTCATTAAAGGTCAGAACATATTATATTATTTGATGCCAGGATGAACTAAAAAAAACATAGGAATTGATACAAAATAACTTGGCACTTGACTAAGAGGTGCCAGGCTGAGTTTGAAAATTCATTTAAAAGATGATACATGTACTCCAAAATTAATAAGTAATTTATCTTATGCAACCGATGCAATAGTTAAGTGCTATCAAGGTGATCATTGTCTTATCATAAGGAGTCTAATGCATCTATTCTCTTTATTCCATAGCCTGAGCTATCTGCTACCTCTGTCCAGTGTATACAACCCTTTCCATATCTGTTTTGTATAGATTGTTTCTCCAAAATCACATACAAACCATGAAAACCGACTGCATTAGGATTAGATTGTCATATGCAAACACCACCACAAGGATACCCTGGATGTATGTGGTAACCATGGAAACAACAGGCTGCTATAATGGTGTAGGTCGCATATATGAGTCACGGTACTAACTCAACACCCATATTAAACATATGGAAACACCATCATATTCAAAATTCAATAACTTGAACATTCTGGGTGCTAATGATCAGACCTATATCTTTTCTTGCACAGCAATTCTTGGTGTAAGCTTCTGTGTGGAGAATACCATATGAGCCGAGACATTTGTTTTATATACGTGTGCATGAAACAGGTGGTATTGATTCTGCACCAAATGAATCAGGTGCTACTTTCATTTTTGAGTACTCCGAAGTCAAACCTGTACAACTTCTAAAATTGCATCAATAGAATATTGTCTGTTAAATTACAGATAGGATAAGCTCTCAAAAGATATTTGTACTAGAATTTTACTTTTCATTATTAACCAATTATGGACCAGCAAACCCGTATATACGCTACTATTTCTTCACACATTTCTAAAATTGGTTCACAGTTCATCCATATAACCAGATCGGTGTGTCCTAGAACGTGATGCAATCGTCAACGAACTCTATTTAAAAGACTGACTTTCCTCTTCCTCAAGTGATAATCCGTACAAGTTATTTCGATGAAGAAAGATAGATAGATAGATAGATAGATAGATAGATAGATAGATAGATAGATAGATATGTGTGTGTGTGAGTTGATTGATGGACAAATGGACGGAGGAAAGACAGACAGACAGATAGACAGAATGGTAGATAGATAGATTGGTAGGTAGGTAGGTAGGTAGATAGGTACAAATTACCAAGCTGAAAGATGGTAGATTTGGAATATAGGAATAATTCCAGCAATGACCTGTGGAATTAGACCTAATTAAACGCTGGTTCTTTAAGATATATGAGAGTTTTGGCTACAGCAGAAGCGTGCCAAACACTAGCATGATATAGAAAACACAATAAAGGATCAAAAGAGATGAACTTTAATTAGAAATATGGACCATACAATAGTACCAGTCGTTTCCTTTGCACGAGACTGGGCGAAAATGGCACCAAAAATCACGTCCCTGAAAAATAAATGCAACATATATTAGTAATATTTGTTTTTAATTAGATTATGATAGTATACACTTCCTTCAAATGGATATGAAATACGTCGTTTTTCATTTCTCCCTGAGAATGACATACTAACAAATATAAACATAGTTCCCCACTCCCCTTAATGTTTTCTTTGCGCATCGAGGTTGCAGTCTACTACTTCCTAAAGATAATTGAACGGTGTAACACAGCATTCGGAAGGAAAGAGCGGTGGAGGGCGCAATCATTTCCTTCATAGAACAGTTTGACAAATCCAATCGTAGCGAGTTTACATCTTATTAGAATTGTAAATCCATTCGATATAAATTAAAGGCTCCGAAAGGCATAAAAGTGTTAATGACATGACTGATATCACTAGGCTAAATCGATACCTAATTTGTACTTTATTTGTATTATTATTTAAACTTCCGTGCATTATATCGGACCATGACTTTTCAGTATTGCAGCACGCTTGTAATAGCCTAACTTCTACCCTAATATTGATACAATATTGATCTGTATATGGACTTTAAATCTTACCTGTCTCTGTTGTTGGACTATTTCGACGTTTTATTGTTTAATGGCATATTTGTATTATTTATTATATTTAATGACATGTTTGCATTGTACATCATTTTATTATGGTAGGTTTAAAGGCATGTTTGGATTATTCATTATTTTTCAAGGTAGATTTGTATTATGTATTATTTTCAATGGTAGGTTTGGATTATATATTATTATTGAATAACGTGTTTGACTTATACATTAGTTTTAGTCACATGTTTAAATTATGCAGTATTGTTTAATAGTACGTTTCCATTGTGCATCAATGTTTAATGGTATGTTTGGATTTTATATTATTTTTATCATACATCATGAACCCGATGGGCATTACCTATATTGTATTTTACAATTATTGTCATACAGTGTCGTCTTTTTTACTAAAGTTTTATTAAAAATAAATGTATTGGGTAAGGTTTTCTGTCTTTAAACTCAGTATATTCGAGGCGCAAATGTAAATTGCAGAACGTGAATAGAACACATAGACTTTCATAAACTCTATATTATCAAATAATGATGATGAAATTGGAAGTAAATCGTTCTTGCCGTTACATATTCCCAACTACGTGTCCACGAATGCAAATATTCTTCCAGGTTGTCTTCCTTTCCATTTCAAAATACGCATCTAAATGCTCTCCGAATGTAATAATGGTCATTTAATGATTTCTGTCATACGCAACCTAATGCTCTCCGCATGATTCCATGTAATACGCATCTTAATGCTCTCCGAATGCAATAATTCTCCTTTAATGATAGAATGTAATACGCATCTTAATGCTCTCCAAATGTAATAATGCTCATTTAATAATAGAATTAATACGCATCTCAATGCTCTCCGGATGATTCAATGTAATAAGCATCCTAATACTAATTCGAATAATTGAATGTAAAACGTACTTTAATGTTTTGTGAATAATTGAATGCAATACATATCCTAATGCGCATAGAATTTGTGAATGCAATGTGCATATTGGTGCTTTCCGAATCTTTGAACGAAATGCACTTTTAAATGCTACCCGAATGATTGAACACAATAAACATATACATCATATGTGAATGATTGAGCATAATGCGTATAGTATTGGTCTCCAAATGAGTGATGGTGGCATAAGTGGTTAGAATTTCAACCTCGGATACGGGAGGTCGAGTCATGACAAAGACATCGTTAAAGATACGTTAAAATTCCAACACACACACACACACACACACACACACACACACACACACACACACCAAATGTACGTAACGTATGATTCTAATAATGTTATAGTAATGTGATTATGTAGCAACATGTGCCAGTGGTTACTGTCCTAGGTGATACTTACCAAAGACTTCCGAGTCAACGTTCACTCCAGCGTATAGATTGTTCAACGTGTATGCCAGGTTATCGTTTGTCGCATTGACTCGCCGTGGTCTATTCATCTCTCCACGAAACAAGGGCAGAAACGCAAGAAGGAAAAAGACTAAAATAGAAATATAAACATTTTTCAACTAGATACAAAATTCATTTCAGAGAATATAACAGTATAGTTAGGCATATATTTCGATTACACAAAAGCGAAATATACCCATCAATATAATTTCAATTTCTTATTTAATGCAGTATGTGTCCTATATGACGCCAATTACTGCCTAACAAAATTATTTGTATTAAAGAGGAAAATGGAAACAAAAAAAGTTTTTATTATTATTATTATTATTAGTAGTAGTAGTAGTTGTAGTAGTAGTAGTATCACTATATTAGAGAGAGAGAGAGAGAGAGAGAGAGAGAGAGAGAGAGAGAGAGAGAGAGAGAGAGAGAGAGAGAGAGATGGTGGATATGAGCATACATACGGGGTATGGCTGCGGTTAGTCCTAATCCACTGTCCGTATCGCGCACAATGACTGGTGGTTTCAGAAAGGCCGACTGCCCAGATACTGAGAGCATCAACAGAGCAGCCAAAGCTGTCACAGTCTTCATCCTGAATTGAGAGATGTATAGCTGTTAAGCTAAGCATACAAAACAATACGCTCTCCTAATAATAGTCAGGGAAAATTAATATCAGAGATAAGCAGCGAGTTGTGAATAGAATATTACAGACACAGATTTATAAAAAAATTAGTATCAGAGAAAATAGACCTGCTATATTGAGCGCCACAGAGGTATTTGCAAGTGCGTATCATTGACAGAGATAGTAAATTGTCGACAGAAACTGTATATCAAACTGAATATGAAAGAAATACATTTAAAAACGTCAGTTGAGTTGTGATGTTGATAAGCAGAAGAAGTCTGTCATAGAGCAACTCCCAATTAAAATATCCAACAGAAACGAAGCAACGCGTATAAACCGGAATCAACAGGATATAGTTCAGACCTGAATAGTGAGAGATATAAACGGTAACTGTTATGGAATTTTTCTGACAATGGCATGCATTACGTTGACGACTACGTGCATGCCATCTAGATTTGACACCAGTTGCTTACAGACTACCTGGATCGCTGCTATGCGAGCTTGCTTTGATAAGGTCTGAATGGATTGGCAACAATGATGGTACAAGTTATTTTGCAGGTGGTGAAATGGAAAAAAACAAAGCAACAGAAAAAAAACAAAAACCAGAATAAGTAACGCATATATCATATCTTATTTGAAAAAAATAGTTAAGGTGTGAAATAAATACAAATTATTTACTATGCAGAAGTTTCTTAAAAACGAAAATATAACCTCTCGCGCTATTGCAAAGCAAAGTATTCAGCTTCCGTGGGTTGTAAATATCTTCACTGGTGGAGCTTTGCATGAAGAAACAGATATTATTAACATGATGGATGGAGTAAAATATATAGAATGCGTCTAAACCACAGTAAATAGTTTGAAAATAGTCTATTAAATAGTCTAAAAATTCAAAAAGAAATATGTTTTTTTTAAAAACAATTAACCGACAAACATTTAAAACAGTCACGTCATTCTTAGATATAAAAAAATGTTGATAAATACACAATATAATAATCTTAAACCTTTATGATAACGGCTGATTTAAGAAAAGTGAAAAAGAAAAAGTCACATGAAGCTAAAGCAAACCAAACGCCAAACGAAAGAGAAAAGATGAAGTCGAAGCTACTTTACCCCATGTGCGATAAACAAGTGTAAAATACCTTAAAAATAAAAGGCGCTTTCGCTCTGTAAATTTCCGTCCAAACTGCAAGTAAATGAGTTTGGCCAATCTCAACGCCTCTTGACAAAACTTTTCTTTACTTTAATTTAATCGATGGAACATGGTTTGCCCAATCATGCGCTAGTTACCCTCCAGCCGTTTAAATAAAAAAAAAAACGTTTCCTGATGTTAAAGTTTCATCCAATAGTGATATTAAAATCTGTAATTTCCTTCTTTCTCAACTGCAATAATAGTGTTCTATCCCGTGTTAGTCCCTGGGCAATTGCTTTAAGCCGCATGTAACATACATACATACATACATACATACATACATACATACATACATACATACATACATACATACGCACGCACGCACGCACATACATACATGCATGCATATATACATTTAAGCTATGCTGCATGTTCGAAGTACTAATGCCGGTATAAATTTGTACTTTTTAATCGTATATGCCATATTTTAATACATGTATGTAGAGTACGAATTTGTTTTATTAACAGTTTTGTATTGTTAGTTGAGCCACACACAAAAAACTAGCATGAAACACAAAATACGATTTATGGAATGTGGCTTTTCTGGTCTCTAGTATCTGATTATAGTGCTATCCCGCTACGCTTGGCTCTCAGCATTTAGACGTTAGTGTTAGGACTGGTCGACCTGGTGTCAGGTTTATATGACTAAGTGGGACATTACACTACATCTCTGCGGCATGATGCTCCAGGACACACGGTACTAATTATACGGAAGAGCTGTGAACCAGTCTAAAAATGGGTGAAGAAATAATAGAGTATATAAGGCTTTGGTGGTCCATAATTGGTTAATAATGAAAATTAAAATTTTAGTAAAAATATTTTTTGAGAGCTTATCCTATCTGTAATTTAAAAAAAATATGGACAAAATTCTATTGATGCAATTGAAGTAAATTTAGAGGCTTCACCTATTACTACTCAATAATGAAAGTAGCACCTGATTCATTTGGTGCAGAATCAATAACATGTGCTTCCTGTCAA
This sequence comes from Unio delphinus, assembly GCA_029339505.1. Taxonomy (NCBI): domain Eukaryota; kingdom Metazoa; phylum Mollusca; class Bivalvia; order Unionida; family Unionidae; genus Unio; species Unio delphinus. Next base: position 3,036,089 of record JAQISU010000094.1, on the reverse strand, counting down.
TTTATGTCAACAAAATGCCGCGGGTCCTATGTTTTTCTACATTTAAAAACTTACATCAAGGTTAGTTGTGCATGGAAAAATATAGGTCTGACCATCAGCACCCAGAAATGTTAAGTTATTGAATTTTGAATATGACAGTGTTTCCATATGTTTACCATTGGAGTTGAATTAGTACCGTGTTTCCTCCAGTTCTAGGCATCACTATAAACGGTCACACTGCTGAAATCGTAGCGATATGATTGAAATATTGTTAAAGCTATGTTAAAAGTCTAAACCACACACACACACACACACACCACACACACACACACACACACACTGTACATTTCATAATGAGATATTAAACTATATCAGAGCGAGAAAATGAAATCGCCACAGTCAGAATAATGTGACTGAGGCCCGGATGTTTGGTAGCATGATGAGCTAGCGCTAGATATTGTACCGATATGACAAAAATAGTTAAAGCTGCGTTAACAATGTAAATCACAGAAGCTGTTACTATAAACCATTGAACCATTAGCGAAACTACAATTGCTATTGATTAGAATGGGGATGCTGACATATAACTCAAAAACAAAGGGTTAATACTACCACATTTTCCAAATATACTGCATACCATCCACAATACGAAATTATGTTGCTGCAACTGACTTGAAATCTTTCAAGTTAAAAAACGGAGATTATAAATGATGTAGCCGTGACTTTAATACGCATGTGACAAGACAAGTGTTTCAAGTGAGACAACTTGTACTGTGTTGGTTATTACCGATTAGTATTATCGACTCTTGAATTCGGTACGCATTGCATTTAACACGATGACATCTATGTAGTTCATCAGCAGAGAATGTACTGGGAATCTGAGTGGCCGGGTGTTAAAGGCCATCGCATTTATAGACTGTTGGTATCTTGTCCGCGTGGGTTCGATTCTCTGGTTCGGTCCATGTAGGAAAAAACATTGCCATTAGTTTACGATCAGTTGGTTGTTCTTTCTCGGGTTTTCACGGTTCTTCCTCCACCAATTATACTGGCGCCATGTATAGCCTGTCATGTGCTAAAAAAAATGCGTTAAACCCATAACAATAGCCAATAATGTGCTGAAAAGGGAGTTAAACACATAGCAATAGCCTATCACGTGCTGTAAAAGGCGTTAAGCCCATAACAACAACATACATAACCTACTATATATCACCATTATTTACACCGTTAGCACTATCTTTAGCATATGTTTGTTACAAATCGTGGATGTACATATATATATATATATATATATATATATATATATATATATATATATATATATATATATAGCTGCGGAAGTACCCAGAGAGCTGATGTGTTGGAAAATCTAGGGATCCGAATCGAAAGGGGTTATTAGGAGAGGACTAATCTACATTAATCTCGTGGCCCCAGTAATAAATAGTGTTGAGAGTTCGGGTTTAGCTGTCATACACTAACGACACTAGTGACTGTAAAGTCCTTATACTGGAGAACTAAACAAATAGATGAGATTACATGTGTACTTTCGGAACTACGGGTGAAGTAAAATAATTAGCCTAGCGAGGAACATAGTCAATAGGCTTTGAGTTTCTCTAAAATGCACCAGAAAATTAATATATAAGTTTAAGACATAATTGTGTTACAAATACACATGCAAAATGTAGAAGATACATTGAAATTCTATCATGCTACATGTCAGCGACAAGATGCTCCAGTGCTATACATCACTATAAGGTATCACGTTACCAATTGTTTTTTCAAAGACCGCAATGCTAATGTTTTGTGAAATAAATATACTTTTCATCCTACTTCAGGAAGCATGTCATACACTGTCATAGAGAACAAGATCAGACTGACAAGGACAAAACCAGGTACGCTATTGCATTAAAGAGAGATAACTCTGCTGGAACAAGGCAGGAGTAAGAGTTATCTAGTTACAACAGACATACTTTCACTTATGTGTGCAACATTTTAAATTAAAAAAATAAAAATTAATCTAGATATGAATTAACATAATCTCACATGTTGCCAAGAGGCTTAACGTTTTTTAAAGCTTAACAGAAAGCTCAAATCTTACATAATCCACCAATCACAGCTAGTGTTGTTGTTTATTTCTGATCTAATGTACCATAAACTGCCACAATGCAGACATCGTAGCGATATGACTGAAAAATTGTTAAAGCTACTTTAAAAATCCGAAGCGCGCGCGCGCACACACACACACACACACATCTTGGTATAAAAGTGGTAACTTCTTTTAATATTGCATCAAGACTGACAACAATTGTAAAGAACAAACATACACAGGAATAAAGACTGAAAGAGTTACAGCAGCATCTTCAGAAGTAAAAATAACTATTGGAAATTATCAATCAAGGAATACTCAAAGAGAAAAAAAAAAGGGGGGGGGGGGAGAGAGCCGTTCAAAGGGAAATAATTGTGAAAACATGAAACATAACTCGATTATTAAATGGAATTCTGTTAATTACAATTTATAATCCATTGAATACAAATATAATACTGATGCTACGAACATGTGAATAATTACTCAAACGTAGTGAAAAAATGAAAATATTTTGGAATAAAATAGAAAATAATAATATTAAGAGAGATGCAAAACGTTTTCAAATATGACTCAATAGAATTAAAATAAAGGTAAGCTTTTTATTGTAAAACATAACATGAATTGCAATTTAATACATGTGATTGATTCATTATTATGTGTGAAGTATCAAGTCCTTTGCAGAAGACAAATGAACTAAGGAAGAGAATGACAGTACATAGACAGCAAACAAACAAAAAAACACAAAAGAACTCGGGTTATTAAACGTCACCAAATATATACAACACTGTTCAGTAGGAAACTTCTCAGTTTTTCCTTTATATAAATTATTACATAATAACGAAGGTTTAATTGAAGTAAAATAACTCTATTTCATACGCACTGAACACAGAGATCTCAATAATTCAAGTAAATTCTTTATTAACTTTAAACATGATTATTTGTACATTGTATCAATACACTGATACATTTTCATTTCATAATGACGTAATAACTTTACAATGATTTTAATTGGTATGAATCAATATTACATTGTACATTGTATTAATTCACTAATACAATTTCATATCATAATGACGTAATACCTTTACAATGATTTTAATTTGTATGAATCAAATTTACATGGTACATTGTATCAATACACTGATAAATTTTCTTATCATAATGACTTAATAACTTTACATTTATTTTAATTTGTATGAATCAAATTTTATATTGAATCAATGCATTGATGCACTTTCTTTATATTTCAAAAACTAGATACAATGTTTTGTACAAGTATGGTATATATGTAGGAAAGTTGTTAGATGTACCTATTACCGGTACGTAATTACTATTACAAAGGCGTCAAATTGGTTATTTACAAACATATTGTAAAGAAATGATGTATTAACCTGAAGATATCAATAAAGATGATACGAAAGCGCTCACAGGAATAAAACATATATTTTTTTATATTCTGTGACATTAGTGATAGCGTTAGACCACTTGGTCACTTGAGGAACCTAATACTTTTTAAAATAAGAAAAGATCTCAGAATAAGAATAAAGACATTTAAACAGGATTGCTACAGAAAACTATCGACATTAATTTAAGAAAAAATTAAATATCCTCTCATTTGTGACGGTAATGGACATCGTTTGCTTGACATTTTGGCTATCTATCTTCATGTAATACTCCATATTTGCATGATTGTAAAACTTAGAAGTAGGACATAAAGATCAGGTTTAGAAAACTATCTGCCCAGAAACTACAAGGAGTTGATTATAGGGTCTTTTGTCACAATACCATATTCCCAACAATCTTTAAAAGAGATTAAATTCTTAACGACACTGAAGGTCTTTTCTGCATTTTACATTACACAAAATTGTACAGAAAATAAGCGAAAGAACAAAATGAATGTTTTGTCAAAACTGAAAGCTTGACATTATATATGAATAGGTATCAGTCGCTCGGGGGTTGGGGTATACGTGTACTTTCTTCAATTGATTAAGAAAGATGTGTAAAATATAGACGGTATTTGTTAATGTTATGCTATGGAATATGTTAAATACAAAAATTGAGCATTTAGTTAGGTCATCAAAATACATCTCAGAAAGATAAAGTCATTGGTTTTAAGAATATATGGTTAAAAGCTGATTATACTAATAAAATTGAAAATAAATTTGACATAACTGTTTATAAAATATCGCAAAGTGGCAAAGTATAGGTACAACTTAGAAAATACATCTTTATCAGAGAAGAAATGAATTACTCAGGTCATTCAATCATGAGATGCATAAAGTCAGACTAAAAAAAGGCAGTACAGACTACAACTGTTCTCTGTTGAAAGCAACAAAGACATAGTTTTCAGGAAGCTAAGGAACATTTCAATATGAGCATACCAGAGTCAATATGTTACAATGGTACAACCGCTTTCTACCGAAAGGAAACTGAAATCTCGCCTAAAAGTGGGTTTCCTTTGATCTGTTTGTAGGTATCTACAATCTTATTTTTTACACCAGATGTGATAAGAATATTTGCAGTGAATATTGTTCACTATGCTTCTTGCAGTTCGATAAATAACAATCGAAAAATATTTATTCTCAGGCTATATCACTATCATTTTCTTACATTTTGGTAACCACTATTGTCCAAAGTCAAAGTTAACAGACATATACAAATGATAGTATTACAACATTATAGAACTCTGTCTCAATTATATTTAATACAAAACAAGTAGTCTTTCAACTATTTATTGTATAGTGAGGATCTTCCAAATATATTTAGACATGCAAAAGAATATAACTGAAGTTAGCTGATGGTCTTGAATGTCTCCATAAACAAAAGACACAATGTAAAGATATATTTTCTTTTACTGATTTCAGAGTGAAAACTGAGTTGAACTTTGGCTCATTTTCAAATAATCAAGCTAAAGTTTCGTCCAAGTTGTATTCAGTACCCTATAAACGAATCTCTCTTCTCCACCAACTGTCTTACATTGCGCAGTTACAAAAGAAAGAAGCGTCATCTCTATGTTACTTTTTTGCGAATTGCATGTCATTTAACCGCCATATAAAATTATGCAAAAAACTGCATGACGCAATCAATATATTTAGGCGGAGCTTTTGAATTAGTATCGGTAATGTTATTTCTGGTTTAGTGATACTCGGGATGTGTGTGATTTCCCTTTAGCGTCTTTAACCCTTTACTAGGCGTGACGTACCGTACGTTGATATGCGTACGTTTTCTTGTGATTAGAACATATTGCTTTCTGAATAAATAACACGCGTTTCCCCCATCGCCAAAGACTAAATGAACGTTTGACGCAAACGTACGATCGAGCGTAGCCCACGTACGTTCTATATGAATATGTACAACAACCTGTAAGCAGCAAGTACTCTAAAAGCCATTTAAGTGCAGTGAATAAAGATTCGTAATGTACCTGATCATTAGAAAGGATGGTGTAAATCAGTGAGGTTCAGCTGTCTGTATTTTCAAAGGTTTACCTTATTTTCAAGGTGCATAGATTTACATAATGCAAAATCATTCTCCATTTTGTTTAAAGTCTGTGTCCTGAAAGCTTTTTATCTCTATTGTTTGTTCAAACAATCAAGTGCTCTTGATGTTTTTTTAATGAGCTATGTTGTTGTCTTCTGGAATTCCTCCATCTTTACAGTATTAACACCTTGAGGGGCCCCGAGTGGCCGAGTGGTCTAAAGCGCTGTCCGTTACGGATCACTGCCGTCTCACCTCTGCGTGGGCTCGAGTTTAAGAGCCGGCTAAATGTAGTTATGTGAGAAAGCTTGCCAGTAGCTTCTCGTGGGTCCGTGGTTCTTTTCGGGGGTTTTCCCGGGTTCGTCCTCCACCAATAATAACACTGGCCGCCATGTATAGCCTATCCTGTGCTGAAAAATGGCGTTAAACCCTAAAAAAAACAAAAAACAAACGTAAACACCTTTAGTTACCCGAATAATTAGATAGAATAAAATAGCTCTAACAGAGGTGTATTTGTTGTAACTGCTAAACAGTTATCAATTACTCCCCTATTTCATATGTATGCTGCAACCGTTTTTGTATTAATGAACAATACCTTTTGATAATACTTCTGGTTTTATTTCATGCTAAATGAGTATCTACCTCATGAGTTTCAAACCAATTGGGAGAGCGTTCTCTAGATAATACGTTCGTATTTCTTTTTAAGCTGTAAGGTTACTAACAATTTTAACGGATATTAAAAAGTAACACACTGACAGCTTACTTTGATCTAATGTAAAAATCAAAGAGAGACAATGCAGAACACCTTAAAAGTCAAACATACTCGTTGATAACAATTGTGTATACGCTTGAATTGTTTATTTCAAATACGTATTGTGTACATCGTATAATAATCAAAATATTTTATGGATATAGTTAAATCCATAATGATTAACCAATGGATGTAGCTTCAGCCTTAGTCTAGTAAAAAAAAAACAATTATCATAATCTAAATGGACAAATTGTTACTTGTACGGTTGCTGTTTTTTTTTCTTTTCTGTTTGCAGTCTTTCCACACCAATGTGGATGGTTCTAATTATTTGTGCGAACACATTAATTGCATCGAAAACATGTTTCTTTTATTGTCATACATTCTTGTGAAAATCCGTGATTGTGGTAGAACCTTTATTACCACCATGTTAAATAGCAGCTAATTGATTTTTTGGATACATGGATATACTTATCATTGCGAAAAATGTGACGAGGGTTGAAACAGGCGGAAGCAACACATTTATTGTGGAGAGAAATGTCGGGACTGTTTAGAGTCCTTACCATGCATTTCTGAAGGAAAAGAACGAATACATTGATCCTCTTACAAGCAAATCTTTGTCAGTCCGACTTTTTACGAACACCGTCAAATGAAACAAGTTCAGCAACAGAAAAATGCTTACGAATTACTTAGAACATTATTCGAACCAATTACTTAAAGTTATACGTTAGTTCATGAAATAAGAGATGCATTTTTTTATTACCAAACCGTGGACGTAAATTTTGCGTAGCTGGTGCATCCTGTGAGAAGTGTATGCAAGAACATATATCTTTTCATTCTCATATTTATTGTAAGATTCAAAGATGACTTAAATAATGTTACGTGGCTCTCGTGCACTTGCCAATTTCACAGAACACATAAATGCAACCGACGACACTTGAAGCAAAGAGTATATGGTCTCTGTCATTGACATGCTACATTCTTGGCTCACAATCGTTAGAGTCTGTTTGAAAAACACTATTAAGAACAATGTACCAACTGCACCAATATCAATAACCGAACCAAACCCATCTAAATCAACGCGGGACAATCACAGTTTTAAATTTCTGCGAAATATTTGGATAAACATTTGAGTAGAATATCACAAACATTTTCCCACACTTTTTCAGTACCGAAGTTGTGTTCTCGACTTTGATGGTATGCACACAAACTAAATAGAACCATTCTAAGTTTGAAACCAGACTAACTCTTCATACCCGTTTGACTTTCACAAAGAAATGCTGAAATATTGTAAATCCAATGTGGACAATTTACGCCGTTGCTGCGGACATTTCGACAATATTTCTGGATCAGATCACCAAGGTATCGATCCTTTGAAAGGAAATGTTGCCATCGTTAAATCGCGTGGGTTAATCTACCGAAAGAAGTTCATGCTTGAGAACAATTTACGATCGTATCTACTAAAATCCTATCGCTCAATAATCCGACAAAGCTTCCTCTAGTTGCATTATTTGTGTGACAATTCAGATAAATGGATACATACTGCAAGAAACGAAAGAGTAAAGAAAATTCGTAGTTTTTCTTTGGATGGGTAGGATTTAGAGAACCCTATGATGGCCTATTAATTTTAAGAATATTTCTTTCACAGATGCCTTACGTGCTTCTTTCAATGAGACTAGAAAAGTTCTTTTTCAGAGTGTAACATGATGTACAAGCAGAGATACGAACGTCACCTGAAGTTAGAAAGTCAGGGATACGGAATAATATAAAGGAGGGAGCACGATTCCGATCGACGTTTTAGAACTAATACAGAATTTAGACACCTTATAAAAAATTACGACGTGGTAGAAATTCTTTGAAATCACGAGACAGTTTCTTTCGAGGACGAACCATGCGACACGCTTACTTTATGATATGGACTAATGGCTAGAAGACCAAATACATCGATGCGACTACTCGGTATCCTTGTGTGTGCAAATATAATGGTGTTTCAAGAGGGCAACCTGAAATATTGACGAAACACAACGACTTGGAATACATTCATCATTTTATAGTATTCAGTATTTACTTTCAGACCACTTGCACCACCCTGTCTTTTCACATCACTGATAAAGAAAACTGATGTTTTTTGTATGCTGTACGTGTACTGAAACATGTAATCAAGAACAAGCTTGTTGCCACAAAGATAAAGAATACACTTTTACGGGACCGAGGTTGGATGTTGAATTAGTTCGTGCTCTGGATCATGGATACCAACTGTGAACAGTATACTAATGTTGGCACTTTTCTACCATAGAACAATACTGAAAGAACGACGACAGTTAGTTTCTTTAGCTAAGTCAACGAATCTTTAAAAATTTCAAACAAGAAGCTAGTGGCTATCTATATTCGTGTCATATTCCAGAACACAAAGAGAGATTCAACGAACGGTATCGATCCTTAGAGGATATTACATGTCGAAAATAACAAAGAAATTTTAAATGTATTGTGTGGGTAAATTGTTTCAAGGTTCGATATTGGCCATGACAAAATACTAAGCAGATCCATAACGATACTTCAGCTGATGAATCACGTGAATATCGTCCGTGAAACTTTGATCTTGGTCAATTACGAAAAATCGAAAGAGCTTTAATCATTCGAACGAGTTTAAAAATATATCATTATAGAGTACAAAGACGTTTGTTTTCTCCACCGTTCAAGCACGACGAATCCGTTTGTCTTCACTTTCACTCATGTAATGCAGCCAGTGAAAAGCTTCGGGGGAGTATCGACGGCTGATTAAGAGATAAGAATAAAGGTGTATGATATCTAGTTTGTTATCAAGCAAGGACTTCTTTCGGTAGATTAATCCACACGCTTTAGCTATGGCAGAAGCTTCCTTCAAATGATTGCTACTTCAGAAATAAATGTCGTACTTTCCAAACGTATAATGTTCTCCATGTCTGGGTGCATGCGGTCAGTATTTTAGTAGGGAATGTCAAGAAAATGTGGAATCGCAACGTGTTGATTAACTTAGACAATATTTAAGTGAAGAAAATTAAATTTGATAAAATGTTTGTCATTCCAAACAATTGAGGCAGTCTGTTCTAACGCATAAGCAAATAACTCACAGAATCGTGAAACTGTAATGTCGTAAAGGTTAGTGTGACTAATTTCATGGTGACTGTGGGGCATTAGATACCTGTTCTGAATACTATTTCAAAATACATTGTCTCGAGAAACTGAGTCATGACTTTAAAATATCGATGATGATGAATGTTAAATTTAAGTGAACCGACCACGAAGGGTTATTATTCACTGTTTTATCTTTCAAAAGAAAGTTATTTAATTTTTCCTGTGGGGTAAGGAATGGTGCCACATCCCACTAAAATATCGATGATAGTCCCTATATTCTATCTATTCTGTGCTGAACAATGGCATTAAACCCTACAACAACATTGTTAAAATAATATGTTCCAATATTTTACAGGATAAAGAAAATAAATTGTCCCAAACTTCACCTAAGAAATTCAAGATTGTCAAGAATATGAAAGACCACTTGCAATTTGAGACCAAGTAAAGTTAACCAACAAAGCTAACACAAGCAGTATCGACCAAAACACTTCTATTTAAATCCAAATTTGCCATCTTAACACATTAACATCTAGCGACAAGTTTACGGGGCATGAATTAGTAGCCTACTTCCAAGGTCTGCAGCGTCAAGGTCATGCGTGATACACTAAAGTGGGTGGTATTATAGAAAGGTAGACATATTTAGCTCTACAATGATACCAAATAATCTGAACATTTTAGTTGCACTACAAAATACAGATATAAAAACCTAAATTTTTGACCCGTTTTTGTTTTCCCCCGAAATTCGCCTATGGTTGGAATCCAATTTGTGTCCAGATTTTAGACTTTATGGTCTCAGATCTACGGCAGACCGGTCTGAAGCGCACACAGACAGGTTAACCTGTGCAAAAAATAGGATAAGATGGACATTTGTTTTTAGTAAAGAGTCTTATCCGTACGAAAATTATGGGTCCGTTAAGCAAATATTTTTTTTGGAAAGTACAACTTTTCATTTTCTGCTCATGCGCTAGCAAACTAACCAATGAAAAACGTTTCCTTTAGCACAACTAGCCATTTGCCTAACGGATATTGCTTGGAAGTCGATGTATTAGAATTTATTCAGAAATGGTCCCCAAAATGTGTTTCCGACTCGCATTTCATGCAAAATCCTCCAGGGGTTAATGTGTTAAGGAAGACGAATTCAAGCCGTTTTGACCCTAACCCTTGTATCTAAATCCACATTGTCATCTTATAGATCACAAATACAACATGAACCTTGAGCAGCAAACGTGATTTTGAAAACTGAATGCTCAGGATAATTGACATGATGGTACTTCAATAACACGTATTGCATTAATATATACAATAATGACAAATGCTCAATCTGAAATTCCATAAACATCAATAAACGGCATATGTAAATGGCATAATTTCATCTCTGAAAATGTATTCTGGTATTTGAAACTATTGAAACAATGATAACAGAAATAAGAATGGAACCAGTCAACAATTTGTCTTGCAACATATTTAATCTTGACAATTTGAAGGGATTGATCATTTCTAAATTCAAAGTAAGATCATTTAAAAACTGGCAAATGTTTCAGGAAATCCTTTTCATACATCTTAATGCCTTGGGCTCACAGAGGTAGATGCCTGTAATATAAGAAAAGAACTGATAAGCACTATTAAAAATCTGAGCTATATAAGATAACCCCATAGACACACATGCTTAAATCGTGAACACATTTAGTTTGTGCTCTATAATGGTTACCAGTGTTGTAACTATGTTTCATGTTGCGATACCAAAATGTGACCCGACATTTCAGCAGAAGTGAACTAGATATTGAAAATATATGACAAATTGCACACTCTTCATTTCAATTTATCTACATGTGACATAAGATGTTAATGTACACTAAATGGCTTTTTGAAACTACCTGCTGTTAAAGGAAACTCTGTCCAACATTTATATTACACGTATAAGTATGAATCCATCACCAATTGGACTGGTAGTGCAATCAGAGTAACACTATACAGATTTGTTTTGAGATGTAAATACAAATCAATTTTTATCTTAAAATTTGAACAGGAAATCCTTCAAAAAGAAATGTTTCAATATTTGGTACAATTTAGTAACATTACCTAAATAAAACGACTACTGTTTGACATTGTAACTGTTGGCTACTTACTGGATTACACCATTCTGCATGAAGTATTTAACTCTATTTGGTGGCCTTCTTTTAAGAATATCGCTTACAGGATTGATGGCAGTTTTCTCCTCTGTAACCTTAAGATAATCTTTTGTATCTTATTTATCAACATCAATAGAAGTTGGTTTGTAGCAAAGTAACAAATTGGTCCACCACAATGCTGCTTGAGACCGCTCCGGTGGCCTAGTGATTAGAGTGTCTACCTCGGATGCGGAAGTCATGAGTGCGATCCCCGGCTGAATCATACCAGAGACTTATAAAAATGGTACTAATAGCTGCCTCCTTTGGCGCTTAGCGTTAAGAGGTTAGTGTTACTAGTTGGCCTGGTGTCAAGATAACATGACTGGTTGGAACATCATGCTACATGTTTGTGACATGATGCCCAAGTGCTAGTCATCACTATAAACTGCTGCACTGCAGACATTAAAGCAAAATGACTTAACAATTTATAAAGCTAAGACAAAAATCAAAATCACACACACAATGCTGCTAGAAAAAAAATGAACTGACACTTTCTATTATTTCTGTCTGACAAAAGCAATAAAATGGCATCTAGGCTATGACAGAAGGAGCAGCTATATTTTGAAACTTTAAAAACGTTTTTCAAAAGTAAGCACACTGGACTGAGCAATACAAATTTCTAGAAATCTAAGATAAAACCATTTCTTCTATTTCACTGTTGAGTGCTAAAACTAGTAATAAAACCTCTTGACAATAATTAGGGAGAGGTAAAGTACTTTTAAGCTCATGTGTGTGTGTGTGTGTATGTGTGTGTGTGAGTGCCACAGATATAACAGCTTGGTGCAAGGACATATCCAGTGATTAAATACATGCTGCATTGGATTACCTATTATTAAATCCATATGGTCAAAAACTGAGCAAAATTCCTATTCAGTTTTTGACAGTAACATTTTGTACTGTTTAAAATAAGCTAAACTGTATAATAATTTTGCATTGAAAATTTTCAAAACAAATCATGAAATCATTCCGTTCATAATAATAATATTAAAAAAAATGCCTAAAACTACTCTGTCTCATCATCACTTCTGACCTAATATGAGTTATTATTCCAGGTGAGGATAAGGGACTTTCCATATAAGACATTTCTAAACAGTCACTTTTTTATAAATAAAAAAAAACACCCTAGTTACAAGGTGCACTTTTTTCTAACCCCTTCCCAGTGTGCATGTAAACATTTGCGTAGTACCCATCTTCAAACTATCAATTTGTTTGCATTAGCAGCAGGAGAGCTGAATCCTACAAATTTATCTAGCCCTCGTTTTGCTAAAATAACAGTATTTCAATGATAATACAATCCTAGTTTTCATCATGTTTCAGAGAGATGGCTGCGATGAATTAATCATATATGTGTTAATATATGGCAAATATCAGAGAAGCGCAAATTACTAGATTAACCAGAGAGAAGTTGGCTGCGAAGAATTAACCGTATATGCGATCCAATCCAATTCGATATCGGTTTCTAGAATCGGATACATTTATCGCTACAAATCCGTGTGAGGTTGCTTAAGCATGACTAAAGAAATTTCTGAATTTGTTATAGTCGTAATCGGAGCACCAAGTTTGACATATATTTCTAAGCGTATGATTATCAACCCTGTTAAAAACCGCTAAAACATTACAATTATCTCGGATCACTTTTGTAGTTTGAATGTATCTTTGGGTGACATATATCACGTCTGCATTTTATGTCGCCCTTTGGAAAATATCCTGGCAGGAGTTTTTTATTTATCCAACATCGTATCATCATCCACGACTAAGTTGTAAACGCTGGAATCGATATCTTCAATGGAAGGTGCTTCGTCAATATCTGTAATAAACTCAATTATATCCTCCCCGGTGATCTCCAAGGCGCTCTCGTTATAATCTTGTAACACCTGATAGCAGTGTTGATCGTCCACACTCGGTGTCACAAAATACAGTTTATCCCATTTCATCCATTTAATAATCAAGTTAAGTAACAGTTGTGTTTTACCGCTACCTGAGGGTCCAATAATTATCATTCTAACAGTTAGGAAACATTGGATGATGTTTAACTCGTTGTTGTTTCTTCAACGGTGAAAAGTCAGTAACTTCCATTAGATCTAACATAACTAATATTATGGATTTATATTGTGTGAAATGTAAAACTCGTACGCCGACAATTAATCCAGTTTCCATCACAACAAAGAATAATAGAGAAGCTGTCACTGGCAAGTGTGCACAATGTGATATAAAAAAATTCAGATTTACAAGTTAAAGAAAGGGAGGTGATATCGCAGCCAAGTTAGCAAAGCTACCAGGAACACCATGAGCGAAATATCCAGGAGAGAAACATCTTCCAAGATATAGTTATTGTGGACCGGGAACTCGATTAGATATTAGACTTGATGACCAGGATAAACCTCGTTCAGGTGAATATCCGATAAATGCTATCGATGAAGCCTGTCATTTTCATGATATCGCATATCGAAGTGGTGATCTTCAACAGCGTCATCTCGCAGATATAAAATTGATGCACGCGTTGAATTCTATCCCTGATAAGTCCTTCAGAGAAAAATTAGCATCCTGAATAATAAAAGCAGCGATGAAGAGTAATTAATGATGGGTTTTGGTATTTAATATGGAATCAATTTATTATTCTCCAACTGGATACTATAGAGGTAAATCAGCGATTGATAAACTCGCCAGCGCGGCCAAAGTTACAAATGCAGCAACGGCGGAATGGTTATCCAAACAGGCTATATGGCAAATTTATCTACCATCGCCAACAAAAATTCAATATGCATCATTTGATGTTAATACCCCAAATGAGGTTCATCAGGCTGATATATTATTTCCTGCCACATGACATTGTCAAAAAACGTGTTTACAAATACGCGTTGACTGTAGCAAGTATATACAAGGAAGCTGAACCGTTATCAACAAAGACTTCTTCTAAAGTTACTTCCGCGTTAAAAAGAATTTATCGTCAAGGTCCTCTAAGGTGGCAAAATCTCGTCCAGGATGATCCGGGTAAAGAATGTCAAGCTGAAGTATCATCAACGATGAAACAACATAACACTACGATACGACGAGGACATACTGCAATCCATCGCGATCAGGCAATTGATGAAGGGTTTAACAGAACTCTCGCAGATAAATCGTTTCATTATCAGTACGCGAAGGAATTTATCGAGGATAAGCGATCTCGTGAATGGGTTAAATGATTACTAGAAGTAGTTGCAGCACTCAAAAACGATGTTACCAGGACGCTAAATATGAAACCAGCTACCGCGATAACAAAAACATATAAAACACTCCTAAAAAAAAGATTTGCCATCGCAGATCTTACCTAGCAATGTCACAGTGAGATATTTATATGAACCTGGCGAGCTTGAAGGTGGTAGAAGAAGATCAACTGATCTGATATGGAGTATCACCACACATAAAATATTTACCACGATAACATCTAAAAACAGACCAGCGATATATAGACCCAATTGCACCACGACGTGGTTTTACACGTGAACAATTACAGGTTATCCCAGATGACACACAATTACCACCGCGTGGTCTCAGTTAATACAATTCTCCGCAGTTGATTTATTCCTCGTACTCGTGATACTAGAACATATACTAAATTTGACCACTCTGTGAAATCATCAACGATCCATACAGTTGTATCAGTAATTGTCAACCCTTGTGATGAATATATAGTCATCACGTAGCCTAATCTCCATGGAGATTTATCATCGTTTATTGCATTTCTGACTATGGCAATATCAACCCATACAATATCATTTAAAACCAGTTCTTGTCGCGTTGATTTTCCTGGAATGTCAGCCTCGATGTTTTGTCGTCGTGTAACCTTGGGTCTATAACACAGCAGAACCTGGCACATCAGAAATGTTTCTTCGTGGAGATAGAATAATTTCATCTGAAGTAGATTTCTTATTTTTTTCTGCTGGCGACAACTTGATCTGTTGGTTTCCACATATCACAGAAATCATCAATGGGAGTTGCAGGGATTTTGTTACGTGCTTGTTCGCATTGTACGCTATTTGATTTTAATCTTATCAAGGATGTTAACGCGGTCAACTCTACATCAGTAAACGATGATCTGTGTTGATTCCTTCGTAATAATCAACGATGTTTCTCAACCAGCAATGTGGAGATAATCCCGTAAATGGTGGTGGTTGACCGTGATCGCCATAAATTATCACCGCGGTGTTTTTCCTTAGCAACCAATCAAGAAATGTTTTTAACAACATCAATGATACTGTATCGATTTCATGGTACATAATTATCCGCGGAATATATTTTGTTCCCATGCGATCGGGGGTCCACTCTGTTCCGCTCCATCGAAAGAAACTATGATACGTGCACGCGTTAACCCTCGCTGTCATCTCACGAGCGAGGAGATCAGTTGGAATCAGCACAATCATGTCAGAATTCTTCTCAAATAAATCAATTACTTGTGTTGTCTTTCTACATCCTCCTGAGCCATTCAAATAAACAGTTTTATATCGTGTTATTGGATCATTCACAGAAAGATACAATGATATCTCCATGTCGTTATCTTTGCGATAATTATTTTCAATGGGAATATCAGCGAATTCGAGGTATCCAAGCATTTCTTCATATTTTTTCTCTATGTTCCCCAACCACCATCCCACGTAGTAAATTTCTCAACGCGTTCCTTATATTTTACATCGAAATAAAATGAATATGTGGCTACTCTAACTGCGATATCAGAGAATCTGTTTATCATGGCTAATAAATTTATCAAGACATAACATAACATCGATGATCTGAAATGAGTATACTGTGGTGAATCACCTTCGAGATATTCAACGATTGTTCCGACGTTTTCCTTGTTTGATAAATAGGCTATTGTTCTTGAGATAAACATCTCTCTTGCTGCTGTATCCGAGATGATAAAATCCAATTCAGCATTATCAAGAACTAATCGGGTGCATTGTCGTTTATGATCTGTTGATATCGCTACTCTGGTCAGCTCGTGTGTTGGATGACCAAATCGTATAAAGTATTCATTGCATTCGCCATATCCGAGAAAACTCCCGGGATAACACGCTGCCATATCAACACACATCATCTCATTGAGGTTATATTCTGTGCCCCATAGTCCGCCGTGACCGTATTCGATCAAACTGGCCTGAACATCTTTGAGAAAATTAGCGTGGGTTGGTTTCCAAGAGTTTTGTCTCTAGCGAAATGAGCTGCAACCGACGGCACCGTTAAACATTTCGGGTAATTTCGTCAGCGTGCTCTGTATACGTCAACGCTAGACTATTCTTTTCAGCTTGAAGCTTTTCTGTCCGATATAAATCCCCATTCGTCCTAACAAATTGATCGTATTCTCCAACTTCTTCGCTTTTAAACAGCCACACCGAAACGGGATCAGTTTTATTTATATCGTAGATGTAATCAAATATATTTCCACGATAGTATTTTATTGTTCTACATGTAGGAAATGTTCGCACGGAACTACTCCATGCATGAGAATTGTTTTCGATGATTTCTATTGGGGTGCCGTTCTTTTTAAATTTTCTGTATATAAAACCTCTCCTGTGATAGTTTGTAATGTTATCGGGAATCTTAATTTCTTTTCTAACTCTGCGACATCATTTATAGACGCTCCTGTGGATTTAACAGATTCAGCCCATATATCTATTTTAGATTTTATCAACTCAGATAATCCATTTCCTCGTTTAGTGTTTTTAAAATGTTCTACGACTTTCTCTGCAACGCAATTCAGCACTGTTGAAACTTTCATCGGGGAAAGTTGTTTAACATCAGGGGTATTTGTTGAAAAGATTCCATATGTTACCGCATTTACTGGATATGCCCGATTGTAATATTTACTATCGATTTCAATGAATGCGCCTGTTTTTTTTTTTTTTGGGGGGGGGTTGGTTAATAGCACTTATTTTTTTTACCTCTTGTTTAACTCATTACACGTTCACGATGATCAAATATTTTCTATGCTTCTTCTCGTTGATTTCTTCTATACATCTTTATTTAATAGACCTGGATGAAATACTTGACATGTTCAAAATTTATCTTTGATAGTATTTCCTTGGCGCGTTTTTCTGTCATTGTGTTATCGTCGTTAGACGATGTTCGATATGTTGAAAATGTTTAATTGGCACCATCTCTGAAAAAATCATATTTTGCAGCTTTGATGCTATTTATGATTTTTGATTTCCATCGTCGTATTTTTATCCCCTCCCCACACCCCCAAGGTCAAATTTTCTCTTTTGTCGGGGGTATGTTTCAATGTAATCAATGTCATGGATAATATATATATATATATATATATATATATATATATATATATATATATATATATATATATATATATATATATATATATATATATATATATAAAGCAATACCGATATCTTCAATTAAATTTTACAAAGCCAATAATGTTTTATGTGGACTACGATGCGCCGGAGAGTTTTGTGCATTTCATAATCAACAAATCAAGAATGGTTTTCGTGGACTCGTGAAATCTATCAACTGTGGCTTTGGATTACGAGGAAAGACTAGATTATGTTTTCACTGTGGTGGAAAAAGGTGCCGTGAACTAACTAGAATTTATCTACGAAAATATAACATCACCATCGACGAAATGGGTTATCGTACAGGAAATTATCATGATAAACAATTAAATCGTTAGTTTACTTAGGAAATATATGGATCAGATCGAATTCATTTCTCATCCAGTTTACACAAATTACGAGGCATCCAGATCTGGAATTGTTAGACATCGACGACTAAAGAGAAAGATAGGTCCGATTAATAATAAAGGGTATATGGTGATTGGTATCTGGAATCGTGGACAAGTAAAAATATATCGAGCTCACCGATTTATCCATGAATGTTTTAATGGTCCAGTCAGTGATGGTTTAGTTATTGATCACATAAACAGAAATCCCTTGGTTAATCGAATAGAAAATTTACGATTTGTTATTCAACAAGAGAATTCTCTTAATTTCAGTTCCAAAGATTAAATCTCAACAACGACGACCTGTTATAGCAATCATGGATTGAGAAACAAAATATTTTCCATCGATATATTCGGCCGGGAGATACAATGATATTGAGGAATACACAGGTGTTACATCAATGCGAGAGAAGAGAATTCCATCACATAAAAATGAATATAGAATCATAAAATTGATGACAGAGGCACGAGATAAGGTCATTTCACAAAATCATGATAAACTAAAATTGTTTATACCTGTTTGTAAACTAATCAAAAAGATTGACAATGACATCAAAGAAGTATTTGCTGAAGAACGTCGAGAAAAGTTGTCATTGATGAATTTGAAAAGATGTTGGATTTCAATGAAAATTCCAATGAACTTTTAACGACGTTTCGGTGTTATAATTCCGATTTCTACTAGCACTGGAAGATCCCCAATATTTTCTTTACGTTGTCTTATTTTTTCTGCTAGTCGTTACTGTTCTGTACGAATATCGCCTTATCGTTTTTTAACTTGTCAATGGTCACTGCCGCTTTTTTGTAAAATTAAACTCGGTTAACTCTTCAATGGTTGCCTTATGCATGTTATGGGATGCCCTCGCCGCAGATATTTCTCGTTGATAATCACCATTTATTTTCTCCGCGGTCATCCGGAGTTGATTTCGTTCTTGTTGTAACAGTGTTATCGTATCTCGCAATCTAGAATTTTCCTCGCGAAGTTCTCGTTGTTTCATACGTTGTTGTTGTATTGCGAGGCGATATTCTTCAGCGGAATCCAGTGTTGTAGCTGACATCGGTTCTCTTGACCAGATTTTATATAACCGTGATAATCTGATCTTATATTCATGGGACACTACAAGGGGGAGTTTAACACCTCTCAACGACATTATTTTTTTTCGTCGTCGGCGGTAACATAAGTTGGTGCTCTCATGTAACACCGCGATCAATTTTTACCAAAAAAATTATACTCGGGAATGATACTCAACAATTATAATCGACGACCACGGGAATAAAAAAATTATACTCGGAAATTACGGTCAATAATTACACACACACACACACACACACACACACACATGCAAAATTTTCTGAATTTTCACAATAATCTTTTCTTCTTCCAGGAAAAGTCTTGGTAGAAACCCTGAGTATCATCGTAGAAATAATCAACATTTTTATGAATTTCATTTTTGAATTTCACATTTACAATTTCACTGAAACGTTGTCCACCGGTGACTCCTTCAGTATTTGTTGGAAATGTTTCAGGGGGATACATAAGTGAGCATAATTTACTATCTGATCACGATTGCAGCTAATTATCTTTATAGGATTACGTTGAAGTTGTTTCATTTGATGATCCGTCAGCAGAAACTTCTCATTGCCAAATTTATCTACGACGAGTTCGAAGTTGCCTACGATAGTTTCCTTGAATGATCTTCTAATAGCATCTTCAAGTTTATCTTTGTCATAAACGAATACTCGTGCGTGGTTATACATTATTAAAATACTTTGGATTCAATTGATACGATTTCACTTAAGACTTTACATCAAAGGTGATTTGTAATTCTTCACCTTGCAAATCGATCAAGTTAGAATTTTGATCAACCAATTTGAAGTTCATTCTTGATATCCAGGGGTTATTACACGTTAAATACACCGGATTAATCGGAGTTTGTACGATTAAATTTCCAGGGGGTACTTCCGGTGAAAACGTATATAGTATATATCCCTGCGCGGCTCTATTTGACAAAGTTGTATTCACGTGATAACTTCCGTCAACGATATTACATATAAGATTATCGCGATAACTGAGGTTATATCGACGTTGTGTGGAGATATATGTCTGCCTGTTCCGTCTGGGGCGTTATCATACGTAAGATATCTCTGTTGAAATCCATAGGATTTTTAGGTTTATCTTGGAGAGGTTTTCCTTCTGTGTACCTGTGATATATATCGTCAAACCCCTCGTCGATGGTTCTTTTTAACTTCTGTTTGACATCGGGTACATTGTAACCCGGAAGTTTATATGTTAGGATATCTTCTACACGTATTTTATATGTTTTTGCAAATTCCGTTCTCGTGTTAGGATTTTCATTACCTAACACATGTTGAAAAACATGTAAATTTAACGATTCCCCATCGACGATAATTTTATTACATATCTCAATGTGTTTGAATATGTTATCTCGGGGACCACCTTCTTAAAATTTGAATCAAAGTGTAGATAAATATTTTTTAAAGTCATTATCTATTTTTGCGATAATTTTGGTAACTTTATCTGAATAATACCACGTATCACATGGTACTACCATTCCCGTAAAAAAAGCTATAAGACTAAATGTGTCATATGACATTATTTTACATCGTGATAATTCTCTTTATCAGAGGTGTAATCTGATTTTTTAGGTTCAGGTTCATCTTTTACCGGAGGGTTTTTCCCGATTGGAATTTCAGACAGACTAACCCAGTATGGTTTTTATCGAACTGTTTTATATGTCTACGATGTATCTAGGTGAATTTATTTCGATGGCAGTTGATAACGACGGTGCGTGAACAGTTAACTCGAATTTCATCGTTGATATCCTCGATCTCATAAGTACCTCTTGGAATATATTTTGTCTTCCAGTCGGGGGTACCATCTTCTTTATTTTTATGAGCGAATATAAATCTGTTATTAGGTGGTCTACCCTCGGATGACTCTGATCTTTTATTGGGCCAACTATGATAAACAGCCAGTTGAGTTATTGCTAGTTTTTATATCTGGATCGGGGTTGAAAAATCCATTCCAAATTCTGGTTTCTTCGACATGGTCTATATCAACGTTGTTTTCACCGAAGCCGTATTCTCCGCTATTCATTGAAGTAATTCCTACTGTGATATCTGTGATGACATTATCTTCTATGTGTTTCTCTAATTTTAACATCGCGGAATCAAAAATGTGGACCATCGCGGAGAATTCACCATCGGATATTGTTGGGTCGTCGAGCGACGATGATATCATCGCGGATAATTGCGAGTACGCGGTTGATACCGTATGAAATTTAAAAACATATAGTCTTGTAGTTTGCGTTGACTGCAAGATGACAATTTTTTTCATTATTATGGAGAATGTCCCCGCGATAGTTTTCGCCTCAGTTATACAAACTGGAATAGCTACCGGGGCAACCATTATAATCGAAGAAAGTAGAATTCCTGCTCCAGTAATTACACCTGAAATAGAGTACACGATAACATCAATGGCGGTAATTCTTCGACGATATTTTTTTTATTATTATTTGGTATTTTTCTGTTAATGACTTGAGTTTAGTCTGCAGTTGTATGACTTGGTCATATCGATACTGTTGAGTTGTCGATGATGTTTGTAACATTGTTATTTTAAAAATATTTCAATTAAACTGTTTACCTAGATCGGCTACAAATTCTACGTATTATGTTATGGATACCCTAGCCAATTTATCATCGGTGGTTATTATCGTGACTCGTTCAGTTGAATCATTGTCGATGATCGTCGATATGGTATTGTTGACACCGGATGAACTCGTCGATGATATATTAAACTGGGTCGGTGACACCAAAGATAGTCTATAAATTCATTTTATCGTCGCGGTGATATCTAACGTGTTAGTCTGCGGTTTTCACGGAGAATGATCCGTGCTAGATCGTGTATACCACGTTTATAGTTTTCTCGTAAGGAATTTTGTCTTTATCGAGTGTGCTAATTATCTTCGGAAATTCATCCTTGATGGCCTAGAGTTTTCTTGATCTCGTCGATGGATGTTTTTACATCTGCGAGTTTTATAGGAACTATTGCGGGTTTACCAAAGAAGGTGTCAAGGGCATCATTGACCTTTTCAAAGTTGTTACGGAGGTGTGTAAATTGTTTGTCAACATGATCCTTATATGCGTCACGTAGCTTTTTTCAAATCGTCAACGGCTGCTTTTATTTCTGTTAACGATAATACGACGAATTTATTAAAAGGCGCATCAATGTTGTCAACTATATATTTTGTAACTCGGTAAATTGGCTAAACCTAATTATATGGGCGTCATAAGCAGATTTGAACGAGGTTAATACTTCAATGGCTGTTTTTACATCGTGAGCTTTGGAGTAGTTACCGGTGGAATTCCAAAGAAACCAAAGACATGTTTTTGAACATCGGCAATAATTAGGTGTGTCCCTGCAAATTGATTTACGTGGGCATCATACTTATCACTTAACGATTTTAGCGAATTTTCCGAGGATACATAATTGTCATTGAAGGATGTTAGTTTATCTACGATGGTTGAAAAAACAACACCCGATTTAAGTTCACCCTGTTCGTTAAACAATGCGATAGCATTTTCAGCTACTCCGCGGTGTTTTGTCAAAATATCATCCAGGGAAACATTACTCGTTTTCAATTTACCTTGCCGATCTTGAAATACGACAACTTCGTTGGGGTCCACACTTAAATGGTTAAATGTATCCGATAACATTTTCAATATAAGCTTTTCTACCTCCTCTAGGGAAATTCCCTTAGTTGTTCCTCCACGCGATAGTGATCTTCCCCAAATGTCTACCATTATACGTTTAAGATCTTTTTAAAAAGTTATTGCTGGTGTATTCATGCACGGTTTCATAAGGTGGCTGTGGAGATCACCGTTAACTTGTTAATTACTTCGCTACCACATATCGGAGGGTCAGTTATGTCTGCGTGGGTAGCGTTGAATACCAAACAAGAGGTTTTAATTCGGATATGTATTCAAGAAATTAATTTGGCAGTGCTAACCCATACGAGTTAAAATAAATAATTGACTTAGGGTGTATCGCATACGCGACCCAATGAGTTCCAGGTCCGGTGTTATCATCAAGATTAATTATACCTGTTTCTGGGATTGATGGTTGTTTAGGTAATTGATCTTTCATGAAAACACCTCTGAAATGTTTTATCGGGGATTGTTTTACCGCGGCGATTAAGTCAAAATTTGACATCGGAGATAAACCTAGCTTCGGTAACTTCCCGGGAGTCTCAAGCCTTTTCCACGGTATGTTCCGGGAAGTCTCAGGCCGCTTCCTTTTCTTTTGTATTTTCCCGCGGTAATTTTCTTTAAGAGAGAACCATACCGAAATTTCCGATACCACCAAGTGCACCCAATCCAACTGTTTTAGCGATCATCGGTGCCACAGAGCCAAGTATTCCTGGAATCGCGGCGAGAAATGGAAATACTCCACCGGATTTGATCATTTTGGAAATTGCGGAGGGTGAAAACTCCTACTGTACTCCAGTACCCACCCTTAGTGCGTTATTAAAATGTTTAAGCTGAGTTTTCGTCAAGGATAGTTTTTTGGGTCCTCCGTTAGCTATCTGCTCACGCTTCAGGGTTATCATTGTTCCACATATAACAGAGTTTTTCGATTGGAGTTTCTTCGCCTGACCAGGAATAAGGGTGACATTGACGTGACTATACATTTTATTTAAATAACAGATCATCTAATTGCATTATGTTTTTGGATTCTATTGTATATTTTCTATTGGCGCGTCAACGAGTTTCATCCGTCCACCAACCCCCTCGAGTAACATTGCCTTATCACTGAGAATAACAGCTATCGCTCTATATCCTCCAGCGAGGAAATCACTTACATTAGCCCGGAAAACTATATCGACGACAGGTTGCCTATATAAATCAATATGTTCCAATGAGAAGTAGTAGATCGGATACAGCGTTGTAAAATCTCGCTGGATATTAGCATTCTCGTGTCAATATCCAGATCACGTCCTAGAAAGGTCGTCAAACGATGATACACCCGTGGAATGTGGTTATGTTCAGAATTCATAAATATTCATTCGGATGGTTCTTGGTGACCGTTTACTCGTAGTGAAACCTGTGAAACACCGAGTGGGTTAAATACCATCGAATTCCGTTCTTGATGATCTACTTTGTCATTTCGCTGAAGTATATCAAAAAAACATATTTTGGAGGCGATATTCCATGTTGCTAAAATAACTGCCACGTAAATAAACCCCCGGTGGCGTTACCAGGGGCGCTGTTTGTAGTCACAGTTTGCCAAGGCAATAATGACTTACAATTCGTGTCCATAAAAGACATTAGTCAGTTTTCGTGAGTAAATGAAGGAGTCATCGCCGGCATCAACAGCGATAATTTTGTCAAAATTACCTTACCGTCTGGAACTCCAGGAGCTCTCCATATTGCGTCGTTGTCATCCCCTTTTCTATTAAGTACGATCGTATGTTTAGAGCCGAATATAATCTTTTCAACATCGCGGAAAAATTCTGTTGTATCCTTTTGGAATATCATAGAAGGTCCAACTGTTCTCGCATAATCGTCTGAGTATCTCATTAACCCTAGGATAGTAGTCGCGATGTCGACATTTTCTTGAATTGTTTCATTTTCTCTTCCATTGATAATATCTAGCACTGCTAAACAGCGCTATTATACCGTTATTGACAAACCCGACTCTTATCACCTATCCCATAACCGGTATTTACATTATCATTATGTGTAAGTCGACCTTCAACCTCAATATATCCTTCCGATGGAAAAAAATATCTACTAGTATCCTGAACTTGAAGTTCAATTCTACCTCGTTCTTTTGGAGATCTTGCATCGTACGAATACATTTGATAATCACGGAGACATGTATCTCTCATAACACTTTCACCGATAATAAACGCAAGGCTAGCTATCTCTTCAAACATTTTATAATAGTTGTCTACCTTCTAAAACGAAGACTACCACCTGCTATCATACTCGAGGCAATATTTATCTGATGCTGCTTGTCTGGTACTCCACCTAGCTCTGCTAATTTCTGATTCGCGAGTTGGTTAATTACTTTACCAACATTCGCAGGCATGAGCTCAGTAACAGGTAATTTTACTGGTTGGAGCGGTAGAGGTTTACGGATTAATCTCATTAGTCTATCTTTGACCGCGGAAAAAGCTTTTCCGGCGAGGTCACCGACAACACCAGTAGCTTTATCGCGAATAAAACCAATTGCCTTCATCCCAAGTTGTTTAGCGAGTGGCATCGCCTTGGGAGCAATTCTAGTGAATAGTCCACGAATAACATTACCCAACCCATCTCCGTAGTATACTTTATACACAGGTAGTCTTGAGTTTATAACTCTGACACGTTGACGTCGTTGGTCATTCATGATCATCTTATATGATGACCTTTTATCTACTCGCGATGACAAAGTCATGGGCGATTAATCACTATAATAGTCGTCTACGATCTCATCAATGAGACCTCGATATAAACCGATATCTATTACACCACCTTGGAATAGTCTCTGGCAGATACTGGCGGCCTCATTGATAATTTCACAAGAATTATTTCCAGCTCGTTTTCTCCCGATAAGAACTTCTAGCCAATATACATTGTTGACGATATTATCTGGCCAGATATTTAAACCACTTCTTTTAAAACCACTTCCACTACATGAACTGTATGGGTCATCACTTGGATCTTGTAGATATCTATAAAAAAAAAGTCTTCATCATCATCTTCATTACTTCTATTTTCTGTGCCAGACGAAAAATATCATTTTTGAGATGCAGGCCGTGTTTTTTTTTATATATATGGTTTTCGTTTTTTTGGTCTCCACGATGGTCACTCACAGGTTGAGGTTCTAAAACATCATCATTGGAACCTGATTGCTCAGACGGTGAATATGGCGGTGGCGGTTGTTAAGGCGATGGCCTATATTCTTCATTAAGTTTTACCATTTCTCCCACAATTTTAGTAAATTTGCGATCGTAATTTCTAACCTGTTTTTTATTATAGTATAGGTGTGTTTGTACTACTTGGTCTTAACCTCACCCACATATATTCACCCCACCCACCCCAATCAATGTGTATATCCAAATTATATAATTATCAACAAAACAATGTTTAATACAAAGGCAACATAAGATTCACACTGAAACTAAGACACGTGAACTAAACAATGACCACTAGTGCATTCGTTATGAAAATTTCTGAAGAGAATAAAAGTAGGCATGAAGTGTAAAGCAGCATTTAAGCTATGTTTATTTTGGAGATGATAAACGTACCCAAAAAATGGTGTACTGTTAAAATGTTGAGCAACTATACATACACATAGCAAAATCTAAACATAAAGCAAATATCGTTTAATTCAACTTGCAACTATGGCATCATTGTGCTTACATATTTGGGAGAAAATGAGATGCCTGGCTACTAAGCAGAAAGTTGTAATAATCCTCTACTTGTACACAAGCTACAACCAACCACATTGTTAATAATTACCTGCATGGTTTTGACCATCAACAATGAAAAATAAGAACTGTTACCTATTAGGAATCAATGAAAAACTCAAAACACATATTGACTTAGATTAGGCACCAAAGTTACATTTTAATTCGATATGGACAGTATCATTTCTGTACCAAAATTACTGGTAGATTGGATTAATAATGATCTATAAAAAACCAACTCATTGGTTTCAAGATAATTTTCTCAATTTTCAACTTTAACTTCCTTACCATATATTGCCATTTATTACAAACGTTCCAAGACTTCTTATAAACTGTCAATCCAGTAATTAAACAAAATGCAATTGAATACATGAAATTAGTTCATTGAAATTGTGGAACTGGACTTGGATTGGTTACATATTGGAGTTACACAAAGCATTCATTTCTGCCCACCAATCAATAACCAAATGCGACATCTGTCTCTTGCCGATTCAGTGCATTTTGTTCATCTCGAGTTAATTGGATGATGACAAGTATATGTGAAACAATGGTTTTTGACTGACAGAAACAAGTCAAGTAATGAATAAACGGAATTTCATTATTCTTTTAACACATTTTGCTTTGCTTGCTAAAAAATATAACAGAACTATCACTAAGGCTGTCAAATAATATCTCTAGGTTTTGCTTCCTCAACCAAATACAGACTTCTTCCCTTGTCAAAAACATATTTTATTGCCATAACTGACACAATATGGCTACATTTGGTTCCTTTCATAGAATGCATTAGATCAGACTGAGATATATATATATATATATATATATACATACATAAACATCTCTTCCATGCAATTGAATGCTATGTGGGGGCAATACCTACGAGGCAGAGGTTGATTGTAGCTAATTTAGGTTATTGTTACACAAGTCTGGTTATGGTCTTTTTCCTCCAAATTTTCATAATGCAGGAATTTTATCAGTATACAAAGATATTTGCATGTTGAAGCTACATGTCACATTAGAACAGGATAAGATAAGATTATACTGCAATAAAAGATGGTAAAATGACTTTAGAATGATGGTTAATCATAAGCATGGTCAGACAGATGGATGGCTCGCAGTACAGATATATGAACACACTGACATCAAAGTCTTTAATATGTCAAGCTTATGTCAAGATGGGCTTAACAATTATTACTAATATTCTGTTTCCTCTTGAAAGCAGGAATTTTGCATTATGAAATATTTAATACAGAAAATTAATGTTTCAATATGAATGCATGTTCCCAATTTATACTAAAGCATATCTTCACTATCAATATAATTAATCTGTGACACAAAGTTTCATTTTGAAGAAACATTTCTGTTTTCATTGAAATATGTTATTTACAGTTAATATAAATAGAAAATTAGGAAAGTACATGTACATCGTAGAGTTAATATAAATAGAAAATTAGGAAAGTACATGTACAACTTACAGTTAATATAAATAGAAAATTAGGAAAGTACATGTACATCTTACAGTTAATATAAATAGAAAATTAGGAATGTAAATGTACATCTTACAGTTAATATAAATAGAAAATTAGGAAAGTACATATACATCTTACAGTTAATATAAATAGAAAATTAGGAAAGTACATGTACATTTTACAGATAATATAAATAGAAAATTAGGAAAGTACATGCACATCTAGTACTCTTAAGGTACTCTTGCACAGCAGTCATCTTTGTAGAATATTCTCAAATTTATGAGTAAAATTAATGAGATGATAAGCACAATATTTTATTGCTTTATGTTTAATTTTATCGACGTATGAAAAACCATAAACCATATACATGCAAGTTTAAGATATAATTAGGTGGAAAAATGTGTTACGATTACACCAAAACTGTAATGGTAGTTATGTAATTATAAATGTAATAACAACAGGAAATAAAAATTGTATAATTTATAGCATCTAAATTTGAATGTATATATATTGTTAAACTTGTTCCATCATTTTCTGTTCAGGTTACCAGGACTGGTATATCATTCTGAATCAATAACTCCAAATATTCCTGGAATCTATCCAGAAAGAAAACAAAAATAATGAATGTCACAGTGACCTAGTTTCCATACATAATTTAAATTATATATATATATATATATATATATATATATATATATATATATATAATAGACAATGCAACAAGAGAGATTCATGGATTCTCTTTCTTTTTATG
Organism: Unio delphinus; assembly: GCA_029339505.1. Taxonomy (NCBI): domain Eukaryota; kingdom Metazoa; phylum Mollusca; class Bivalvia; order Unionida; family Unionidae; genus Unio; species Unio delphinus. The sequence goes on along the minus strand of JAQISU010000094.1, from coordinate 3,007,117 downwards.
TTTTCTCCATACTTTGGGAACAGAAGGTAATGATATATGATCTAACCTGTAAATAAATGTTTGTGCATTTATTTACACGTTTCATAAAAAGAGCTGAAATTAAAGATGCTATTTCTGGGTGGTTGCATATCAGTGGAAGATTTAAAGGTACATGTATATCTGTGAGTTTCAGTAAAACCCATTTTTCCAGTCAAAACAGCTTTTCATGAAAGACTTTTGAAGCGGACCAATTTCAGCAACAAAAACAAAAATCCACACATTTCAAAATCAAATCAACTTTAAAAGAAATCCGATAGATACACCTGTACTGTGCATTAAGATCTAACATGTAAAAAAGAAACGGAATTCTATAGGAATGGAGTTAAGTAACATGAATGCGAATAAATTTTAAAAAATGTGGATGCAATGATGCTTTCCTGCAGTTAATTAATTACAGACTTGGATATAATAGAAAAAGAAAACTGAAACTAAAGTAATTCTAAATAAAAGCAAACATGAGCTATTCATTAGCAAATCATAATACCTAAAACAAATTTACAAATATTTAGACATCATATTTATAAACAATCTCTTTGATGCATATATTAAAAATGTTTGCAATAAATGAGGTATTTTTTTCATTTTTATCTATATAGAATATGCAAATATTCCTATAATAATTATACAATAATCACTTGAAAATGTGAACATATGAAAACTTGGCTGAACATAGGCCACAATGTCCATTCAATTTACCAGAAAGTATTATGTTCACCACCTGCAGCAAGCATCCGTGTTTTAATCAACAAAGAAAAAAACAACTTTTCGTTACTAAAATCGCCCTAAGCAGATACATGCCTGCAAGGCATAAGCATAATTATTGCTATTATAAGTTGCAAAAAAAACATAATTTGGCTGTGAAAAGTCTAATCTCTATATTACATGCCTGAATTACAGCATGTAGGTTTTTGCTACTAACCCGATTCTGGAGCTGTTCAAAGCTCTCGTCACAAAAAAAACCGCATAATCCATATGTACTAGTACCATAATACAAGCATAAAATTTACTGAAAAATTATTTATATTCAGCACTTGTCAACTATTCTCAATGTATAATGTTCACTGAATGATCGTGAACTGGCAATCCACAAAGAGGTCAGATGCTCGGATTGTTATATTACATTACACTCATATAATTTTAAAGTTTGTAAAGCAGTCTTGATCTGTTGGTTTTTTTCCTTGATCTGGCAACTTTTGATCCATTTGCTCTCACATTTTCCATCATATATCATCCACAACTCACAACATAAAACATTTCTCTTAATATCTGGCGTCATTGTCTCTAAAAGTACAAACTGGTTCTCAACTTAACTTGTTTATGAATGAAATAAGTCTGTGACACATTTGAAACAATTCGTCAGTTTTGTTGGAAATGGGTCATATTCAGTTGCTATAAATAGCAAATAAGGAAAGTACATTTATGCTATTCTCAGGGCAGTAATCGTTTTAAGAATATTCTCAAATTTATATCAGTGGATATAAGAGATAAAAAAAATTACAAAACCAATTTTTTATTGATTTTTTTTTTACATTTTATTTTTTATTGTACCAAAATGGTGTAATTTATATACATTGTAGCATAATGCATAATTTTCTGGAGGAAAAAAGCATAATGATTACACCAAAGCGTAATGGATGGAACGTAAGCTAGCCATGCATAAAAGAAAACTGCCATCTTGATTTTAAGATGCAAACAAAAAATCCAAACTTATTAGCCAATTTTCAAATGACTAGAATATGTTGAAAAAATGCTGAAAAAGGGTGTTATAAATAGTCAATTTGCTGACTGAGATAAAACATTACAAAATCAAACATATCACTCAAAATAAACTATTCTATTGGTTCTACTGATGGAACAATGCAGACAATACAAACTGAACAAATATAAACATGATCTAGCATGGCATCAATATCACAGAGTTGTGTCTAGAAAAATGTTTTCAGAAGCCACAGATGCCGCTAGTGAAAATATATATTTTCAAGGATAAATATATTACTTTAAAGTCAAGCAAGGGCTATAATTTAGTCAAGTATTTTATTTTATATATAGAAAACGGTAACAATCACACCAGACCCAGAATTTCCCAACACATGTATTCGGATTTCAAGTATAAGCAAAATCTGCAAAATGATATATAAATACCAATGTATGGATACAGATAATACTATTGACAGCCTCCATACAATATAGGCTGAGAACAATGATAATAAGGGGATAAAACTGACTTTAGTTTGTTCCATTAGTAATAAGCTGCATAGAATATGCGTATAGAATGCTTTCATGTGTCAACATTTAGTCATAAACAGGTGAGAAAAAGTATATACAATCTTGGCACAGTTTCTAATTTCTTGGACAATAACAATTTCATGAATACTTTTTTTTTAAAAATCATATATACATATATATATATATATATATATATATATATATATATATATATATATATATATATATATGTATAATATATATATATATATATATATATATATATATATATATATATATATATATATAATATAAAAATTAAAATTTTGTCATAATAAGTGATATGTTTAATACACAACTTTGATACAATTTCATTTGTTTGGAAAATAACAAATTATAAATATTTGCTCACAAATATTTAAAGCCCCAAAAGACCACTTGTCTGATGGGAAAAGCAGTCTGACTGAGGTGGTGGTCATGTATAAAAAAAACAAATCTCCTTCTTATAATATAAATGAGAGTCATTTCACATGACTTTGTCTTTACTAAATTAAACTTTGCTTCAAAGTCAAATCTTTTATAAAAAAAACCTACAATTAGTAAAATAACATGTCTAAAACATTCACCGACTTTACTATCATGATATCTTATAAAACTAAAAATATGGGCGACTGTTTCTAACCATTATCATGGACATTTTCAATAATGTTGAAAGAAAGATAAATTATTAAATATTTCACACACAAAAATATGCAAATAATTAATTGCCTGTGTATTAAATAAAATGAAGTAACTATTTCAATGGAAATCACATAATTTAATGACTAAAAATCAATAGCCAATCAAAATAACCCTCGAAGGTTTATTAAATGCTTTAGATAAAATAGCATTCAATGGAAAATACATCATTTAATAAGGACTTAAAATCACTGGCCAATCAAAATAACCCTCGAATGTTCATTATTGGCTTCTAAATAAAGGATTATTCCATCAGACAATTTTGAAACTTCAGGGTTGAGACACTCACTACCGTGACGAGTCTTGGTATGTTATGACACACAAGCCTGGATATGTTATCAAATGGGAGCCCAGATATATCGTGGCCGAGGAGCTAGGATATCATTCAATATTAAGTATGAAACAAGCTGCATATTAGTACATGAATCTATCTAAAAACATGAATACCATAACAAAGTGTTATATGTTTAATAGTCCCCTACATAGATAAACTAACTTTTTGTACAGAAACCACTTTTTGTTTGAGTCACAGCAACTGAACTGTTTTTATTCCTATATCATTAGACTTCTTCTTTCTCCAAAGTGTAAGCTATCGGCAAAGTCTGGTCCAGGTCTATAATGTAGAACTTATGTTACTGTGCAAAAACTGTTTTTATTCTTTCAGTCATAGTTACCTTGGTCAGTAATCATTTTGATTCCATATTAAAATGCTTCTTCCTTTTGCAATGTGCAAGCCATTGGCAAAGTTTGATCCAGGTCAGTAATGCAGAATTAATGTCATTGTGTGGAAACCAGTTTTATCAGTCAAGGTGACTCGGACCGTAAACATTTCTACCCCAAAATCAATACGGTTCTTCTTACCCTAATTCTTTGTACAGTATATTGGTAAACTGTAAGTAAACCATGTAATTGTCATGTTTATGTCCAGGAAATATAATTCGATCTACATAAACTAGTTGGGGCCCCAAGTGGCAGAGTAGTCTAAAGCGCTGTCCATTACGAATCACTGCCATCTCACCTCTGTCTGCGTGGGTTCGAGTCTATGATTTGGCTAATGTAGTCATGTGAGAAAGCTTCTATTATGAATGAGTAGCTTCTCGTGGGTCGGTGGTTCTTTCCGGGGATTTTCCGTGTTCTTCCTCCACCATTAATACCGGCTGCCATGTATAGCCTATATTGAGCTGAAAAATGTCGTTCACACATAAAATAAAATAATAAATAAACATAAATCAGCAATTGTCACATCTTTATATCAGGAATATGATTAAAAGTTGTTCATGACACAGCTAGGAAGTAACTGGTAGTTCATGACACAGCAATTAAGTAAAATTGGTCTCCATGACACATCTAAAAAAGGGCCTTCGTGTTACTGACAATTAAGTACCTTGTTAGCCATGATACATATGAAGTGCCCTGGCAATTACTGACATGGCTATCAATCTAAGTTGGTCCTTATGACATATTTACAAGTGTCTTGGTCTTCATAAAATGGCTATGAAGTGCCTTGGTGTTCATGACAAATGATGAAGTGCCATGGTGCTCACGAAACAGCAATAAAATGCCATAGTGCTCATGACACAGCTATGAAGTGCCTCAGTGTTCATGTCACAGCTATTCAATCCTACCTGCCAACTCTCACGTAGAAAAAAAAAGCTCCTGATCATTGTTCCACACCTACCTCTGTGTGGTATATCTCATTATATCTATCCTTTGCAGAAAACTCCAAATTATTATATTGTCTGTTGATTTTCATTTCTTCATACAAATCCTACATACATATATCATATGCAATTCACAGAAGCCATGTTCTATTTTTCACGTGAATATTGTTGTGATCAAATAATATCACACTACAATGTTCTTTTTCTTCAGCAAATAGAATGTTAAGTTTAAACATTACTTGCATAAATTTCATGTTTTTTAACAACCACAACAAAAGTAGTCACACAAAAACCACAACTATTTAACTGTCACTAATTAGTTTCAATCAAATTAGTCATCAGTGAATGCTGTATAATTTTCTCTACAAGCAAAATAGCATCCCCATTCCCACCAAAGAAAATTAACACCAGTAAACACCTGGTATTCCTGTGCCATATATATAAAAACTTAAATGACCATGATTAAATTAAAACAAGGAATGAAAACAATAAATACCATGCAGTATATGTGCCCACAAAGAACTCATTTAGAATAAATATTTTATTTTAGAAAAAAGTGTTATATGTCTTATGCGGTGACCCTAAGCAAATAAGTTGGGATAAAAAACATGGGGAAAACAGTTGCCATGTGTATGGCAACTTTGTGACAGCAGATTTGAGCTGTTAAATGCAGTCACAGGTATTTTAAGTAAAAACAAAATAGGGAATTGTTTATCTGCCAAACAAGTGCTGGTCCTTATATACACCCACTGTATATCATGGCTTTCTTGAAGTATGTCAGGGAGGCAGTCTTTTCACAAGATAAATGCAAATGGAAAGGATCAACTGTTACTTAGTCACACTGGCCTTAATGCTTGTGTACTAAAGTTAAATCTTTAGCTATGATGCAATTTAGCCACATCTGACCAGAATAATTAAAGGAGGCATGTCCTGGAGGAAAATAACATGCATCCCATGGGTGCTCACACATCGAGGCATTGTGTGGGTGAGGGCGATAGCCACCACCCAACAAAGTTTCTGTTTTGTGCCACTGACATATCCTTTGAGAATTGTATGCATAAAAAATGCCTCACGAATAGCTCTAAACTTAGATCCCAATCTCTCTATGTTGTTATTCAATCTTCCCACTTGGCTTTTGAAAGTTGACAGGTATGTTAAGTGACTTAGTGTTCATAACACAGCCATAAGTGCTTTGGTTTTCACAATATAGCTATGAAGAACCTATGCATAAATGACACAGCTTTGTAGTGCCTTGGTGTTTGTCAAAACCTTTTCTTTGATACTGATGTAGCTCTTATGTTGCTGATGGAGAATCTCCATTTCTATAAATAGCTAAGTAGCAGATGCCTCAACAAGATTTCATATGCTTTAACAGGCTCTAATACTGATAGGAAATATCTTTAACAAAAACAGATATACCAATTAAAGAAAATACAATTTTAAATAATTGCAATTTTAAGAGTTTAATGTTTCTTCTGAGTTTATCATGGTATAAACTGTCAATTGCCAACTCACACAGCCTACATAATGCCCTTTGGGATTTATTTGCTGTGTGATTCGGAAACTGAGAGTTTATATCACTTAAAACTCAGAAAAAAACAACATTGAACTCTTAATTGTACCATATGACAAAACATAAGAGAAATAAAATGCCCTCCATTTATTAACTTACAAAGAACACGTAAGAAAAATGTAATTTCATGCTGCATCTTACTTTATCTCTGTAACATTGAGTATCATCATCTAACAACATCTAACAGTAAAGTCAATACAAATGTGGGGCAAAACAGAATTTTGAACATTAGACATAATCAAAAATGGAACCAGTCTTAAAAAAAATGAAAATTTTCCAAGCATCTGAAGGGCAGTTGAAAGGATGTTTTATTGACAGGTCAAATTTAGTGATGTCCATACATTTTCCTCTTTCAACAAATTGAAATTCCATACAAGCAATGAAATTATTTCAAAAGATCTTGAGCTTGTGAGGATAGAACTCAAAACTGCAACAAAATGCACTAAGAAATAATGAACCATGAAAAATTCTTATATCATGGTTAACTTCCAGTATATGGTTCTTAATTTTTGTTACTTTCTTTCCCACTTGAATTATCTCGATAAAAAAATATTTTAAATAATTTAAAATCAGAAAAAGTCTGCCAGAAATTTTAACAAACAAGGAAAACTGGGTTGCATTAAAAAAGCTGAATTATGACTAAAACCTGAGAAGTTTCATTCCTGCAAAATATGCATGAAAGTATTTGAGTAATATTGTAATGATGCACCCTTTCTACCAGCTATAAACTCTCTTTCATTAAGAACACCTGCGAAATTCTAAACTTGTTTGTTGTTCCAACTTTAATATTGTCTACTGCAGTGTCGTAGCTTTAACAATCTTTCAGTCATATCGCTACGATGTCTGCAGCATGACAGTTGATAGTAATGTTTAGCACAAGGGCATCATGCTGCATACATATATCATGATGTCCCACCCAGTCACATTTCCCCGACACTGACGAGTCATAACCCTAACCTCTTAATGCTGAGTGCCACTAACGAGGCAGGTGTTAGTGCCATTTTCCTTTGATTTGACTCAGTCATGGTTTAAACCCATGGCCTCCTGCATCTGAGGCAGACACTTTTAACAACTAGGACACCAGAGTGGTCAAGAGGACTAGGTAGTGATAAATGTAGTAGCTATGTTGACTGTCTGAGCAGTACAATTTTCATTCAGATCCAATGGTATGAATGTGTGTGTAAAGTTTTAAGGCAATCCTACAAGTTATTTAGCAGGAATAATATTAAAAAAAACTTGTTCTAACAGATGGATGCCAAATGACAGATAATGGACAAGTGACAGACAACAAATCATCTCATTCCTGCCTTCCATGATGTGTACCTATTATGCTTAAATGGAACAACAGTACTGTGTTTTCATGCATTCAAGATGCACCTAATTATAAGACGCACCCATATATAAGACGCCGGTTTGGACGATTTGTGTAAAAAATATTTTAAATAAGACACCCACAAATATAAGACGTACGCAGTCTAGCCATCTGCCGAACTGAGCAATCTATCTCCAGTGGTTATCTTTCCTTTATCATAAATGAAAATTTGTTCAATGTTCCATCACCCGTCAGATGTAAACAAGGCTTCATTACCATTTTTAGTTGAGATCAAAGAATTGTCTGAGGCAGGACCGCAATGGTTATCGTTTATTCTTATCTCCCACTGGGCCAATAGCGGATGGGTTTAGTACCTGGTATCTAGATTCAAAAACAATAAACGCCGGATGTAAAGGCGGCTTCATTGATCCGCTAGGCCAAGTTTTCAGCGGGTGGGATTAGTACCGTACATAGACCAATAAATGCCCGATGTATGTGGTTAGCTAATATATAAACGTGGGAACAGTCTCCTGTTAAATATAAATGAGTGATCTATTTGCTTAGCATTTTTAAAATTTATAAAATTGTCATGATGCTGAAGCAAAAATCATATACGGCCGACTTTAAATTAGACGTCATCAAGTTTGCCAAGGAGCGTGGCAACAGAGCTGCTGGAAGAGAATTTAGCTGCAGTGAGAAGAATGTACGTGATGGGAGGTTGGAGGAAGAGGAGATTAAGAAGATGAATCCAAGGAAACATGGCAATTACTGAATAAATACCCAATTGTTTTTACAACTAGAAATGAAAATCGTGAAACGTGAATATCGACCGGAATAATCATCCTTCAATATCACACACTGTACCATACGTTCGTGTTAAAAAATACTTAGATAAGATCCCCATTAATATAACATGCACACTGGGTGCGGGATACGTAAAATCTTATATACGTGAAAATACGGTAAAGATAATCATAGTTATCTTTGCCTTGAAAGAACCAGTTTTACTGAGGATTGCCACCACAAAGAAGGACACGAAATGATGATCAGTTTTTATCGGCCTTGATGGTGCCAGCTGTAGTATTACCGCCACAAGACAACATAAAGATCATCAGTTTATGTCTGCCTTGATGATGCCAGTTTCGGTGAGAATTGCCACCACAAGGAAGACAATATAAAGAACCATGAGGTAGATTCCATAGGGTCGAGACATCCGGAACTTGGAGACAGTCACTATGACGAGGGAGGTGACAAGACTGAAAGCAAGGAATGCAGCCAAAACTAACTCCTCCAATGTAAGCTTCAGCTGGAAGATAAAAAAGATAAATTTTATGAGTAGACAAACTGATGGATTGGCTGATTGATTAATTGATAAAAATGGTGCTTAAACAATCAACACCAGAGAGGTTATACTGTTACCGGGGCAATCTGAGTCAAGTGTTATGCCCTGAGACACAACATGGAGATGAACCTGACATTAATGGAACCATTGGTTTTCTGTGGGTGATGCAGTGAAATGAATTGGTAACACAAGCTCTACAACTCCATGACAGATTACCAGTAACAGCAAATAATGGTATGCTGCTGGAGTAGCCAGATATATGCCTATGTATATTGTAGAAAAACCAATATAAGATGTTTCAAATTTTGAGGATTCCACACCTCTAAACCCAGTTCCATGACAATGCATCCATCAGAAAATTGCATGGCCACCCCGATTCCATAATAGTGCACACTTCAGAAAATTGCCGAGCCAATCTTAATTTCATTACAATCCATACATCAGAAAATAGTCAAGCCCAGATCCATGATAGTGCATAATCAGAAAACTGCCATGCCGACCCCAATTCCATAACAATGTGTACATGAAAAATTGTATAATATGCTGTTTACATGTCACTTAATTACACCTGATGTGTGGTAAATCTGATGAATAATAATTCTGATTTGCTAATCAATTCTACAAATATTTTTTCATGAATAATAGCAGTACAAAGTGTAAAACATTTCGTGCCAATAAACAATTTCAGAAAAATCATACAAGTATCCATACAAAATAATTAAAGAACTGTGATGGCTGACAAATGTTCAGTACATCAAATTTCATAACTAATAAATTTATTCACAGATCAATGAAGAGACTTAATATAAAAGTCCACTGTCAGTTTACTGTCTTCTGGTTTTAAAATAGATCATGCTCTTTAATGAACGGAAGTGCTAAATTTGATGACACCACAAAAGGAGGTAGAACCATATCAAAAACTTTCATGGAACTAGCATGTCACTCTTGCTTGTGACACTATATCGCATGTGTAGGTAATACAATTTCTAGAATGGATCTCTGCTTCCAAAGGCTTAGCTTATGTGCAACATATTAGAAACAGGGAAGTACTAATATCACAGTACAGTACATATATTCCATCTGGTGAATTGTAATGGGTGGGTAAATTTGTTGCATCTTGATACATATTATGAAAATTGTCTTTGTGATGCCATGTATCATGACAGTATTTTATATTATAAACCAAATGATGTCATGTATCATGACAGTATTTCATATATAAACCAACTGATATGTCATGTATCATAACAGTATTTCATATATACACCAACTGATATGTCATGTATCATGACAGTATTGCATACATAAATCAACTGATATCATGTCTAAATAAATCAACTTAAATCAACTGATATCATGTCTACATAAATCAACTGATATCATGTCTCCTGACAGTATTGCATATATAAATCAACTGATATCATGTCTATATAAATCAACTGAAATCAATTAATATCATGTCTACATAAATCAACTGATATTATGTCTACATAAATCAACTGATATCATGTCTACATAAATCAACTCATATCATGTCTCCTGACAGTATTGCATATATAAATCAACTGATATCAAGTCTACATAAATCAACAGATATCAAGTCTACATAAATCAACTAATATCAAGTCTACATAAATCAAATGATATCAAGTCTACATAAATCAACTGACATCATGTCTAAATAAATCAGCTGATATCATGTCTACATAAATCAACTGATATCATGTCTCCTGACAGGATTGCATACATAAATCACCTGATATCATGTCTACATAAATGAACTGAAATCAACTGATATAATGTCTACATAAATCAACTGATATCATGTCTACATAAATCAACTGATATCATGTCTCCTGACAGTATTGCATATATAAATCAACTGATATCAAGTCCACATAAATCAGCAGATATCAAGTCTACATAAATCAACTGATATCAAGTCTACATAAATCAACTGATATCAAGTCTACATAAATCAACTAATATCATGTTTGCATAAAACAACTGATATCATGTCTACATAAATGAACTGAAATCATGTCTCCTGACAGTATTGCATATATAAATCAACTGATATCAAGTCTACATAAATCAACAGATAACAAGTCTACATAAATCAACTGATATCAAGTCTACATAAATCAAGTGATATCAAGTCTACATAAATCAACTGATATCATGTCTACATAAATCAACTGATATGTCTCCTGACAGTATTGCATACATAAATCAACTGATATCATGTCTACATAAATCAACTGAAATCAACTGATATCATGTCTTCATAAATCAACTGAAATCAACTGATATCATGTCTACATAAATCAACTGATATCAGGTCTACATAAATCAACTGATATCATGTCTCATGACAGTATTGCATATATAAATCAACTGATATCAAGTCAACATAAATCAACATATATCAAGTCTACATAAATCAACTGATATCAAGTCTACATAAATCAACTGATATCAAGTCTACATAAATCAACTGAAATCATGTCTACATAAATCAACTGATATCATGTCTACATAAATCAACTCATATCATGTCTCCTGACAGTATTGCATATATAAATCAACTGATATCAAGTCTACATAAATCAACAGATATCAAGTCTACATAAATCAACTGATATCAGATCTACATAAATCAACTGATATCAAGTCTACATAAATCAACTGATATCATGTCTACATAAATCAACTGATATCATGTCTACATAAATCAACTGATATCATGTCTCCTGACAGTATTGCATACATAAATCAACTGATATCATGTCTCCTGACAGTATTGCATATATAAATCAACTGATATCATGTCTACATAAATCAACTGATATCATGACTACATAAATCAACTGATATCATGTCTACATAAATCAACTGATATCAAGTCTACATAAATCAACTGATATCATGTCTACATAAATCAACTGATATCATGTCTATATAAATCAAATGATATCATGTCTACATAAATCAACTGATGTGTCATATACCATGATAGCACTGCATACATTAATCCAGTAAAAAGTAAGCTCATGTAAGATGTTTGTGGATCACAATATGAAAATAATAAAACAATTATTGGCTTTTGTTTCACTCACTACACATTTTATTGAGTTGTGGAATACTAACATAAATATTGACCGCATTTGCAAAACAAGTGTTACTTTTATCATTACAGGAATCTACTGTAGCATAAGCTAACTTGTCAGAGTATGTACATGTTTACCATCAGCTGGTATAAACTATTCTTCTAACTTAATCTGAAATTAATATACTCAAGATAACTCTCTAGCAGCAGAGGGGTTGAATCAGACATGGTTTCAAACAAAATTAAGGCTTCTATGGCTGAGTTCCCTTAGAGAGGGTGGGTATATATCAGTCATAAAGACGTATTATGTCCTATGGAGAGTGATCGGGACATAAAAAATCGAGAGAAAAAAATTTTTAAAAAAAATAAAATAAATCTCCATTTGCCAAATGGGGACTTAGTGATTTTGTCCTTGCAAGGGTCTCCGTTGGGTTAAAAAAAACTCACCCGTTGATTTGATCAAGTCTGATACGATATCGTGTTCGAGGGTCTTTACGATTTCACAAACAGACTAATTTGTAAAACTTCGCCTTGTAAATCAATCAGATTATTAGATTAGTCAGTGAGTTCTCGTTAATGAATCATTATGACATCGCATATAGACTGGATTAACCGGAGACTCAATTATTAAAAATCCTGGAGGGGCTATTGGTGCAAATGAATACAAAATATATCCTTGCTGAACTTGATTTGATCGTTCGAGATTTATTTGATAGCTTCCTTCGATAACATCACATACTAAATTGAGCGCAATCACCGAGGTTATATTCACGTTGAACAGGGCTATATGCCTGACGCCACCGTCTGGGTCATTATTATGTTTGAGGATTTTTATTTCTGGTGATGATGTTTTTTTCCACGCATCATGAATTATTTTAAAACCAATATCGATGGCATCATTGAGAAGTTTTTTTAGTTCTGGTACGTTATATCCTGGTAGTTTAAATACTGGAATATCTTTGACGGGGATTTTATAGTTTGTTGCAAATGTTGTTCTCGATATGGGATTATTATCATCTAATATATCCTGAATAATTTTCAAATTAAATGTTTCCATATCGTCGATAATTTTATTGCATGTTTCTATGATGCTGATAAATTCATCTCGGGTGAGAGAGCCGGATTTAAGGGATATTAACAACAGTGAAAAATCATTATTCATTGCTGTGAAATTTTCGGCAACATTGAAGTTAGGTCTAATAAAATTAGTCTCCACTAAGACGTATTAAACCGATTGCGAAAAATTTCGGTTTGTCATAATCGCTATAATTCTTTATTGGATTATCCGATTTTATCCTGTCGGTGATATAATCAGTTTTTTGTGATTCAGGTGGTAATTTAACGGTTTCTCCCCCGGGTGGTAATTCAGGCCATCCTAGTACGGTTCTAATAGAACTCTGATATATATCTACGACGTATCCTTCTGTGCTTATTTCAATGGCAGACGATAGTGTCGGTTCATGAACTGTTATAGCGATTTTTGATTCTTTTCCAGTAATCGATTTTATTCTACGCGCGAATTCATTATTGATTTGTTCGATTTGATATGATCCTGTTGGTATTGAAACGACGTTCCAGTCTGGAGTCCCGTCTGGTTTATTCTTATTTGCAAATACCAGTGAATTATTCGGTTGTTGACCACCAAATGATTTTGATCTGATATTAGGCCAACTGTGATACATTCGTAGTTTTGCTAGCGCTATCTGCTTCACGGGGACTGGGATAGGGAAATTCACACTGAATTCTGGATTCGTTGAGGTTATTGATATCATGCTTGTTTGTACTGGGTTCGTGTTCTCCACTATTTGTTGAAGTAATTCCTGCGGTGTTGTCATTGTTATTATACTCATGATGTATTTCTAATTTTGATATCGCGGAATCATAGACACGTACTGAGAACTCACTATCTGATATCGTTGAGGTTATTGAGATCATGATGGTTTTCGGGTTTGTGTTCTCCAATTCCATCGGTGTTGTCATTGTTATTATACTGTTGTTGTATTTCTAATTTTGATATCGCGGAATCATAAATACTGACCATCGCTGAGAACTCACTATCTGATATAATTGTATCATCGAGTGATGACGATATCATCGAGGATAATTGCGAGTATGCGGTTGATACAACGTGAAATTTAATCACATAGTCTTGCAGTTTACTCTGGCTGCATGATGATATTTTTTTGTGATCCCGGTTGATATACCCGCCATTGTAGCCGCCGCAGAAATGCAAATTGGAACTACGACCGGGGCAATCATTGTAACCAATGCAAGTATTATTCTGGCGCCAGCGAGAACACCTGACACCGAGTACATAGTAACATCAATTGCGGTGATTCTCCTGCGATATTTTTTTATTTTCATTGCATACTCCTCAGCGATTATTTTGAGTTTCAATGAAAATTCTTTGACTGTATCATAGCGATATTGCGATGATGAAATTCTTGATGTCATCGTTATTGGAAATGTCATCGTTGAACTAATCTTCTACAGGTATAATTGTTACAAATTCTATAACCCACTGTATTGTTTTTCTAACCACGTTATCTTTAACCGCTTGCATTTTAAATTCTATACCATTTGGATGATATTTAAATGTTACCACGTTGATACCTGTTGTAAAAATAAATTTAGTAATAAGATTTCTACATGTTATTGTAAATTGATCATCAGATATTATTGTAAATTGATAAATCGCATTATTGTAATCCTTGCCAGAGGGAATACCCCACAATACCGTTGTATCGGCGTCTTTGACACAATCGAGAGTTCCGTACCAAACTACATACACAATATTACGGATACCATCTGCGGAGTGTTGGATTTTTACTTTATCGAGTCGTTCGACTATTTTTGGAAAATCATCTTTGATGGCATCAACTGTTGTTTTACTATCCTCGATAGATTTTTTAATTTCAGCGATTTCATTAAGTTTTTTGATTATTTCCGAATATGTAGTTGACACGTTTTCGGATGTTGTTGTAAAAAATTTATCATTGAAGTCATTGATGACCTTTTGATCATCAATAAACGTTTTAATTTCAGCGATAGATGGTGTAACTACAATCGGTGATCCAAAAAACTTATGAACGACATTTCTACGAAAATTATTATAATTTTCCAAATGATCGTCAAATTCCTTATCGTATTCAGTGAATCTATCTGTAATAGTCGAGAAGAGTACACCCGGTTTGAGTTTACCCTGATCGGAATATAACACGATAGTATCCTCGATTGCGTTTCGTTGTTTAACCAAAATATCATCCAGAGAAATATTACTAGTTTTCAATTTACCCTGACGATCTTGAAATACAACTATTTCATTAGGATCAACACTTGCTAAATTCAACGTCTCAGCGATTTCATCTTCAATTATTTTTTTTATATCACCCATTGCAGATGTTTTTGCAGTGTCATCGGGTTTGGGTTTCAGAGGTCTTCCCCAAATATCAATCATGTTATTGTAAAACTCTCTCTCTAAAATCTATGATTTTCGCCAGCGATTACTAGTGTATTCATTTACGACAACATGTGGTGGTTTTCCCCTTGGGTTACCCAAAGAGTTAGAAATAGCATCGAGAACATTTAATACTTCGCTGCCACATATTGGTGGATCATTCATTTGTTGTGTTGGTAGCGTAGAATACCAAGTCTTCATTGGAAAAGTTTTTATATAACTCATAAACTCTTTTGGCGGGCTAATCCATATGAATCAAAGTAGACAATCCCACGTGGATCAATAGCGTATGCAACCCAGTGAGTTCCAGGTCCGGTGCTCTTATCGAGATTAATGATACCGGTTTCAACGTGATTAGGTTGTGCTGGTAATTGATCCTTCATAAAACACCTCTGAAGTTTTTAATCGCGAGTTTTTTAGCAGCATCAATTAAATCAAAATTGGACATAGGAACCATCGGTTCCCGAGTTAATAAACCGGTCCTAGTCTTAGACCCTTTCCGCTGTACCACAAATATGGGGTTCCTGGTAGTCTTAGACCCTTTCCCTTTCTTTTATACCCTCGTCCCTTCTTCGGTTCATATGATTCAGCAATGCTTTGTGCCGCTTTTGCACCAAGACTTCCCACTGCCTTCAATGCGACTGCTTTTGCAACTGCTGGGGCTGCTGCTGCAATTAATCCTGGAATCGCAGCAAACAACGGGAATATACCGCCTGATTTTATCATGTTTTTGATAGCAGCCGCAGAAATAGTAATCTGGACACCTTTTTTTGCTACAAGTGCATCATTGAAATGTTTTACTTGACGAGTTGTCAGTGACAATTTATTTGCCCCACCATTCATTTGATAAGGTTTCAGCGTTATTGTGGTTCCACATTGCTTAGCTGATTTGGATTGCAATTTTTTTAATTGACCAGGTGTCAACGACACATTGATATTACTATACGACATTATACAATAACAGATTAATTCTAAATCGAGAAAATCGTTTACAATTTCAATTACATGTTTTTGGAAAAATCCGAAGGATTTTCAATCATAGATTTTCTACTGGCGCATCTACCACTCTCATTCTTCCTCCAACACCTTCAAGTATCATTGATTTATCACTAAGAATGACAGCAACCGCTCTATAATTAGCAATAGCACCACGGCTCACATTAGCTCTAAAGTGCATATCAACGACAGACTGTCTTGTTAAATCAAGATGTTCCAGCGAAAAGTAATAGATCGGATATACACTCTTAAAATCCAATTGTGATATTTGTAGACCAGTATCAACATTTTGATCACGTGCCATAAATGACAACAATCTATGATACACGCGTGCAATATGATTTTGACCGTAATCAAGTTGTACATCTTCAGATGGTTCCTGCTGGCCGTTTATTCTCAGTGAGACGTCTTTAACACCTAATGGATCAAATATCATATGACTGAAACGTTGATCGCCAACTCGTGTGTTATCCTGTAACGCAATAAATATATGACGTGGCGCAGCAATGCCTTGTTTTGATGCTAGATTCCACGTGAATAACCCGTTCAGATTTGATTGTTTAACATGCGTGGTCACTGATAACCAACTCAACAACGACTTTCCTCCTTGGTCCATAAATGATAGTAATCGTTCTTCTGCGGTAATTGCTGGAGTCAACACTGGCATCCACAATATTTTTGTTAAAATAACTTTACCAGCATCAGCATTGGGATTTGCATTGTCTGCTTGAATCCTCCAAATTGCGTCATTATCATCACTTTTTCGTACAAGCGCTACTGTATGCTTCGCCCCGTAGATAACTTTTCGGACGTTTCTACAGAATCCAAATATGTGATGCAGTGGAATCGCGCATGAAAATGATTTACGCGCTTCTCCCAGCATTGAAATACGTGTTGCAGCTCCTAGATTGAAATTAACATCGTTGTTTATAATCATATCCTCGGCATCAATATTAGCGGTACCAGCATTATTCTTTGGTCGTCTTACAACAAATTGATTTCCTCCAGCGGTATTTTTAACATCTTTTGCAAACATCATAGAAGGTCCTGCTGATCTTGTATAATCATCGGAATATCTCGCTAACGCGATTATTGTTGTAGCCACATCAACATCGCGATCTATAGACTCGATTTCTTTTCCATCAATGAGATATCTTGCACTCTCAAATAATGCCATGATACCATTATTAACTAATCCGACTTGAGTACCAGCTGGATACGCTTCAGCGGGTAGAAAATACTTACTGGTATCATGAACTTGAAGTTCAATTCTTGATCGACTATTTGAGTCTATTGCATGATAGGCGTAATATTGATAATCGCGTACAGAATCATCCTTGGGGACTGGGGCGTCTATATCAAACGCTGGATCAGGTGACTTTTTGAACATTTTATTCTATTTATCAGAGTCTAAATCGTGAAATTGTAAACGATTTTCATCGTGAAAAACGCTAGCGTGAAAATCCGTAGGATTTCATCGACGGGGTTTTTAAAGCCACTTCCTGCTATCATATTTGCAATATTGCTTTGGTCGGGGGTTATCAACGACGCTAGTTTTTCATCTACTGCGTTATTTATAATTTTACTAACACTTGCAGGCATTTTCACTGTAGACAGTAACGGTTTCTTTCGTCGTCGCACCAATGATGTTATTTTATTCTTCGCGTCTGAAAACGCTTTTCCGGCAAGATCTCCAACAGCACTGATACCCTTATCACGAATAACATCAATTGCTTTCATTGATAATTGTTTAGCTAACGGCATCACTTTTGGGGCCATTCTTGAAAATAACCCAGCAATGGTATTACCTAAACCATCACCATAGTATGCTCTTAAAACTGGAAACCGTGAATTAACTACATAGACGGGGAATGGTTTATCATGATTGTAGTGTATGATCATTATTATAAATCGTAGATTTCAATTGTAAAACAATTTTTCAATTGTAAAACAATTTTTCAATTATAAATTTCAGTCACTGATAATCCTCCACTAACTCGCCAATGAAATCTCGATATGTGCTGATATCCATGATACCACCCTGAAATAACCCTCTACAGATATCAGCTGCTTCATTAATTATTTCCGGTGAGTTATTTCCAGCTCGGAACCCTCCTACAAGAACTTCTAATCGTGATATATCACTGATAACACTACCAGGACATGAAATCCTTGGATTTTCACTGAAATCTTGCAATCCCCTTCCGCTATAACCAGTTGCTTTATCCAGTTTTTCTGTATCCGTAGTTTGTAAATAATCATCAGGTGGTAGTTGTTGTTGTTTTTTTAGATGAAAAAGATATTTTCTTTGCAGGTTGCTGTCGCTTTCCTTGCAATTTTTGCGGTTTTTGATGTTGTTTTAGTTCTTCAAATCGTTTATACACTGTGCCCACCGCATTGATATATTCAATATAGGATGCACTATTGGTATCAATTTGACCTGTTTTTTTAGTTTTGGATTTTGTAGAATATATCAGCCCAGTGAGTTATACTCCTAACAAACTTGTGATGTTCTGGTTTCAACATATTTTTCCTGTTTTCATAAGTCGTAACAACAAGCGCAGGAATTTCTGCTGAATCAGTATTATCAATTGCTACTAACCCTTCCTCATTAAATCTCACGCGTAAATCATCTACTGTTCTTTTAGATTCCATTTTTTGTACAGCTTGTTTTGTTTGTTCAGTTATTTTTTCAAGTTCACCAATAAGAGATTTCCCCGTCTCGGGAACATCTCTCCGTATAGCACGCTCTACCCCTTTCGTTGCTGTGGTTACTGGTTTAAACAATTCTTCAGATCCCACAGCAAAATCCGTTTGTAAACTCTGTCGTTGTTGCAGTTTATTTTTTACAGTCTCGAATTGGTATAAATCTCTTGATTGCATCTAGTCTTTCACGAGCCAATCGGGTCGTTAATGCTTCATTGACCATTATTTGAAATAGTAACAATTTTTCAATTGTAAAACAATTTTCCGAACCTGACCTAACAGACGAAAACACTTTTCAGTTAATCTGACACGTCAGATGATTTTTAACACGATCATGGAAGCGTTTTTTTGTTGTTTTAACGGCGTTATCAATGATGAGGGAAGTCACATAATTGTATATAAAAATAATAATACTGTGTCTTCCTTCATTTTTTGTTACATGTCAGACATGTCAGATGATTTTTAACACGATCATGGATGCGTTATTTTGTTGTTTTAACAGCGTTATCATTGATGAGGGAAGTGCCTATTTTCTTATAAAAATATTAATTTAGGCACTTCCCTCATTCTACTTTTGATCAATCGGAATCATCATATCGACTAAACCATCCATTAACAGCATATCGATTTTTTATTCACTGATTTCGACATTTTCAATCAAAAAATGCTAAAAAAATAACAAAATCTCTCTGAGGGCCGGTCACAATAAAAAAACGACAAAATCTCTTTGAGGGTCGGTCACGGTCAAAATCGTTCATTTTCTTGAATTAACGCTCGTAGGTTTCTAACTTTAGAATTGATATCCTTTTTCGATTCGTATTCGCTACCCAATTCTTTTCGTATTCCCTCTATGATAGTATATAACGGGACAAACACACTTACATCACTGGAAAATGAAAGAGAGACCCGAATAGAATTCTGAATTCTTTTGATGGGTGCATATTTCTTGGGCAGCATATACTTGTTGTTGTTAACTCTGTATTCTATATCCTGAAAATCAGACATGATTTGATCAGGATTTAACCCATCTGATAGTTTGATATCCTGACTTTTCAATTTTAAAATTTCATCAATAATGCTATATAACAATTCTATATTTCTAAATGAAAAATATGAATGACTTAGACATAAATAAAATGAATTTTTTTGTCCGCGATTTTTTTATATCGCCGTCTTTGTTATCCCCTCGGCAACGAATTGAACAGAAGATGGACAAATATTGAAATACCTACCGGCGCTATTCATAGACTGAAATATTTTTTCTTCGTTAGTTATCGTATTCAAAGATTTTACTGGTTTCGCTTTTTTCGAGTATTTCCCAGTCTTTCCTCGTTTGGTATTCTCACTTTGTGTAACAGCTTGCAGATTTGATAAAGAATTATTCTTTGGATTAGAATCCTTGTGATCGATAACAAAATCATCTTTGATCAATCCACGGAAACATTCATACACGAAACGATGATTGAGATAAATTTTCTTTCCAGCGCTAAACACCAAATACCCCATACCATTGTCAGCACCAACAGGTTTCTTCAGTCTACGGTATCTTATGATACCATCACTAGATGCTTCATAATTTGTAATCAGGGAATGTCGTCTGAATTCTTGGTTCATTTGTATACAAATACTATTTGTCTAATTCATTGTTTGGTCTAATAATGAATCTTTCAATGTAGTCTTGGGGAGTTCTTATGACTTTGTCGCTGACTCTGTCATTGACTTTGTCCTTGACAGAGTCAAGGTCAGAATTTTTGATTGAAAATTCATATGATTTTCCATTTTTGATGGAGTTTTTAACTCTATTGTCATAATAACGCTTCAACTCCCTGTATCGTTTACCACCACAATTCAGACATAATTGTGATTTTCCCCTGACCCCAACCCCACATCGTATGCAGGGTAACGGACCAAGGCTTCCACGTCGAAAACTTTGCATATGATACCCACAGAATTCATTTCTGCATGATTTGTTACACGGTGTCACTGATCCAATCATAAGCCATTTGCAGTGATTCATTATATATAAATCTTTCATTTAAATACTTGTTTTAATTATAGTATGAAGAAGTTGGAGAGATTATCGAAAATTACGACTTGGAAAAATGATCAATTCAATCCTGATAAGGAGTTTAAGAGATTATTGAAAATTAATCCTAGATTTAATCTTGATAAACCGAAAAAACGTCTAGTAGACGGTAACATGAAAGAGTTTAAGAGATTATTGAAAATTAATCCTAGATTTAATCTCGATAAACCAAAAAAAGTCTAGTAAACGGTAACGATAAACCATAAAAACGTCTAGTAGACGGTAACATGAAGGAGTTTAAGAGATTATTGAAAATTAATCCTAGATTTAATCTCGATAAACCAAAAAAACGTCTAGTAGACGGTAACATGAAGGAGTTTAAGAGATTATTGAAAATTAATCCTAGATTTAATCTCGATAAACCCAAAAAACGTCTAGTGAAGGAGTTCAAGAGATTATTGAAAATTAATCCCGATAGAATCTCTGATATGAAGGAGTTCAAGAGATTATCGAAAATTAATCCTAGATTTAATCTCGATAAACCAAAACGTCTAATGAAGAAGTTTGAGAGATTATTGAAAATTAATCCCGATAGAATCTCTGATATGAAGGAATTCAAGAGATTATCGGAAATTACGCCTTGGAAAAATGCTCGATTCAATCTCGATAGAGTTTCTGATACACCAAAGAATAAAATTCTTGATAGAGCCATGATTAGTAAAATCAGAGACTGTTTTAATGAATTCAAGCGTGATGGAGCATCTCATTGTTGGTCAACATTTCGAATTGATGGCCGTGTTGACGCTACCATGAATGATGAAAAAGCAGCAGTGATAATCTCACATCTTTCGCAGAAAAGGTATTTTTTCAGAATAAAATTCCTTATCCATGACGACACTGGAAATTGGATCATTAGGGATAAATACGAACCCATTCTCAAGGATAAAAAAACTGTCACTGTGAATCAAGATTCCAAACCAGGAATTTTGACTGGAATTGACAAACCATACTATGAAAGATCTTATCCTGTAACAGCAGTTGTTTACGGGATATATCCGTTAAATGAAAAACCTGATATTGCAAAACTAGCCCCGATGAAATATTCTTTGCAACTCAATTGTGTAGCAGCACGAATAATAGAACACTTCACAAATGCATCCCGGGGAAATAAACTGACTGATCTAAGACGAAAAAAAATAACCGAATGGGAATTAACGGTGAAACAGCATGGGGCAACAATTTAGGATATAATCAAATTAGAAACATCATTGAGATTTCCAATATCAGTAACGACAATAACCGGAGAAGTATTATACGAATCGAAATATCAATCACAAGGAGCGCCAATCCAAATTATTGATCATAACGAACACGCGTGGTCATCTGCAGTAACAATATTCCCACGGGATAGAATCATAAAATATATTTCCCCAACAGGGTTGGGACCTGAAGAGTGTTTTACCGAGCAGAAATTATTTGATGCTATTTACAATTTGAGTAAAGAAGACAATGTGGCTATTTCATAGTGCTTCAGACGATGAAAGTAGATTTGATCAGTTTGTAAGACCCAACGGAGAATTGTACCGTACTGAAGAGCTGCATAATCAAATGAAACAACTAGCTAGTGAGTTTTCCCCAGAGAACTCAGGGGTGAAAGACAACGATCAATTATTAACAAATTGTTTTACACTTCCCTCGGTTGCAGCACATTTTGCTAGGAAGAAAAACGCGTGGAAACCAACGCGAAGTGAGTTTTTATCAGATGTCAGATTGAGCTGTCTTGAATACAGCCATGGAGGGTTATGGAATACAAAATACGACACTGAAACCGTTATTTCCGTTGATATGATTGCGTGTTATCCAGGGAGTTTTCTCGGGTATGGAGAATGCGAGAAATATTTCAAACGATTTGGACACCCCACACATGAAATGGCCCGTGTTGCAATTAATGGACCACTGCCTGATTTTGATTTAACCGGATTCGCTTGTGTAGTATCATTTGAATTGGCTACAGGACTTCATCCGTCTAGTTATCTTTGGATTGGTAAACACATATCTGAAAAACACTGGATGCCAATAGTGCTATTGAGATATATGATTGATTGTGGGATGTTACAATCGTTAATTGTCAGTGAAGCGATTATATCCTATCGAGCACAGAAATCAGTCTGGTTACCACAACCCGATCTAGAAAAAATAATTAGCAAACAGCGAAAACTGTTTCCAGATTTTAATGAACAACAAATCATGGATTGGTCCAAACAATTATTGGAAATCAGAAACAACGAAGCAAAAGATCTCAGTAGAAGAATAATCGATAAATTTACCCAAGGTGGTAAATACGACAATACAAGATATTCTTCACGGTTGATTATAGACAATGCTGAATACGATTTTGTAATCGCGGATTTAACGAATAAAGGGATATATGTCAATCGTAAAGACGCATTTATGTCCGATGGAACCAAATTGGGTACAATTGTTACCTACAACGATGGATACAATCCGCAGTATACACATTTGAGAGCTTCTATGCTCGGTTATGCTTCTATTAATCTGTTTTCGATGATCAATAAATTTCCTAACACCGCAGTTAGAGTTGCCACCGATTCATTTTACATAAATAGCAAAATGGCTGAATTCATAAAACCCTTGACAAGTGCCTCACAAAGTGAAGGGGACAAGAATTGGGGGTCATGGAGAATTAAGCGAGAAATGCTACATGATTATATTCAATCAGCAGATGTTACAATTGAAAATAATTATCGGAATCTCAAAGAGATGCAATCAGAATTTTCTAATGCACCATCGATTTCTGATCCAATCTGTAGATATAAAACAGTTTATTTAAACGGTTGTGGTGGGTCAGGAAAAACAACTCGTGGAATTGAATTATTCCGTGGGAAGTCCAACATGATTGTGCTAACACCAACTCACAGACTTGCAAGAGAAATGATACAGCGAGGGGTAAATGCCTGTACTTACCAGTTTTTTTCGATGGAAAGGAGATAAGTGGACTTCTGAGCGTATGGGCAAGAAATTTATTCCTGAAATCATAATTTCGGATGAAATATGCACAGTGTCATTAGATGTATTACAAACATTTCTTGAATGGTTGTTACTGAAAAATACAAAAGTCGTCTTGTGCGGTGATCACGGCCAACCACCACCATTTGTCGGTGCATCCCACATGAATGGCTAAAGGGTTTTGTAGACTATTATGAAGAAATTACCACTGATTACAGATCACTTGATGAAAAATTACGAGAACTCAAAGCGCTAATTAGATTACAACCGGATAGAATCCAATGTGAAATAGCGCGTGAAATAATTTCAGAAACTCCAATGAATGATTTTTGGGAAATGTGGAGACCAAATGATTTGATAATTGCAAGTAGAAAAATAGTCAGAGACACACTTCAGATGAAGTTATTTGAATTGCATAAAGAAAAATTTGCAACACTTCCAGTACCATTATGTTATAGGCCATCGGATACATGAAAACAGAACATTGAAGTTGATATTCCAGGACAGCGTGAAAAACAAATTCTGGTATTAAATGATATTGTGCTGCTTGATATCACCGTCGTTGAAGATGCATTGCGTGCTAATCAATCCCCGTGGACGCTAGGATACGCAGCAGCAATACATTCTTCACAGGGATTAACTATATCGGATACAATTGTTTGGATGGTAGATAATCGCATCGAATGGTCAAATTTAGTCTATCTCGCAGTATCCAGAGTACGAAAAATAAATCAGCTTCGAAGAATTGTCCTTGAAAATCCTAATGACAATGCAATAAGTGATACTGTCAGCGCTGATGATATCATCGAGGACATAATCAGAAAAAAACTTTCTGGTTATAAACAGCAGGATAAAAAAAAAAAACGAGAATTTGACATCGATGCTGAATTAATAATGACGTTGAAACAGCAACAGAATAATCACTGCGCGAGTTGCAATTGTGTGATGAATTGGTGTTGGTCAGATAGGGATTCTCGCCAATTTATCGTAGACAGAAAGAATAGCAGTATTGGTCATACCAGAGATAATGTGATGCTGACTTGTCTTGAGTGCAACAGACGAAGAGGTGCTAGTCAAGACCCCGCGGCAGTAATTGAGTATCCTCGGGTATCACTTGCAGTTGTTGTCGAGTAAATCCTCGTTGAGGGGCAGTTGAATCCAGTCTATAGACTGGAGGTCTGCCAGTAGATCGTGTTATAGTAGATATCTTGTGTGCAGTAACAGTCCAAATAGGATCAGTAGCCCTTTTTCTGCCACCTTCAAGCTCTCCTGGTTCGTATAAGTACCTAACAGTGATATTACTACCAAGAATTGGTTGGGAAACGCTAGAATCTCTTTGAATTTCCATTTTCTTTTTAATCGCATCGTTAGGTTTCATGTTGATTGTTCTAGTAATCTCATTATTCAGTGCGGTAATCACAGTTGGTAATCTTTTAACCCATTCACGGGATCTTTTTTCTTGTATGAATTCTTTTGCGTATTGATATCCAAATAACCACTCAGCAATCGTCCTATTAAACCGTTCAACAATTGCCTGATCACAATGTAGTGCAGTATGTCCTCGTCTGATGGTGACATTATGATGTTTCATTGTTAATAACACTGGACCCTGAAATTCCTTGCCAGGATCAACTTGTAATAGATTTGGCCAACGCAGAGGACCCTTTCGATAAATCCTTTCAAATGCAGAAGCCACTTCAGTTGCTGATTTTGTTTTTAACGGTTCTGCTTCTTTATATCGACTTGCAATATCAACTACGGTTAACGCGTATTTGTAACCACCATCATGAGGTATAAATAATAAATCAGCTTGATGAACTTCATTAGGGACAGTCACATCAAAATGCGAGTAATTAATTTGTTTAGGCGGTGGTAGATAAATTTGCCATATCGCATGTTTGGATAACCAATTAGCAGCTGTAGTTTTTTTCACTTTTGCAGCACTAGCGAGTTTATTGATTGCTGTTTTACCCCGCCAGTATCCTTTTGGAGAATAGTAAATAGATTCCGTGTTGTTATTAATTACCAACACCTAACATCAATTTGCTTTTCATAGCCGATTTTATTAACCATGAAGCTAATTTTTCTTTGAAGGATTTATTAGGAATAGCATTTAATGCATGAATTAATTTCACATCTGCGAGATGCCTGTGTTGCAAATTGCTGCTTTTATAAGCAACATCATGTGCGTGACACGCCCTATCAATAGCATTTATTGGTTCTTCACCATGTCGAGGTTGGTTTTGATCATCAAGTCTGATATCTAATCGTGTTCCTGGGCCACAGTAGCTATATCCTGGAAGATGCTTTTCTCCTGGATACTTTACCCACGGTGTTCCAGGGAGTTTTGCTAACTTGGCTGCGATATCACCTCCTCGTTTTTTTTTAAAGGTTCCTTGGGTTTACCAAGGGAAACAAATCTAAATTTCTTTGTACTACATTGTACGCATTTACCAGAAAGCGCTGATCTGTTATTTTTAGTTGTAATCGTCATCACATCATTTGTGCCAGTACGCGTTTTACACTTCACACAATATAGATCCATAATTTATGTATAGAGATATGAATATAATTGATTTTTCAGCGACTAAAACAAGAGAACCAGTTAAGCATCATGCAGCGCTACCAAACTCTATCCGCGCGATTATAATCGGGCCATCTGGATCCGGCAAGACGCAATTGTTACTCAATTTAATAATGAGATGGATGAAGTGGGATAAGTTGTATTTAATTGCCCCTAGCGTAGATGATCAACGATGCTATGAAGTGTTAAAGGATTTTAACGAGAATGCATCAGAAATTGCCGGCGAGGGTATTATTGAATTTATTACAGATATTGACGAGGCACCATCAGTAGAAGATCTCGATGGAAATATTAACAATTTAGTTGTATACGATGATGTAATGTTAGATAAACCAAAAAAACCAGCTAGAATATTTTCACGAGGCAGGCATAAAAGCACTGATGTGATCTATGTCACTCAACGATACACTCAGATACCAAAAGTGATCAGAGATAACTGCAATTTATTGTGTGTATTTTGTCACAGAATTAGGCGAAAATTGAACTGATTTTTGTTCTTCTTGAATTGCAAACGAAACTCACCATTTTCTTGATTTCGTCATACACGCATTACCTGGGGTGATTAAGTGGCGTGTAACGATTTGCATGTGCCAATTTGTAATTTACATGAAATCCGAAATACTCGTTTTACGTGGTGCACGGCAAGCTCGATGTGATTTATGTTCACCTATTGAGAGTATATAAGGCGATATATTTCTCATAATAATTACGGGAACCAAAATATCTAATCGAAGGATAGATAAGCTCGTCTTTCATTTCTCCAGCCAAAGGGGTGAGTGTTAAATTTACATTTTCGTTTTATTGTGAATTTTATTCAGATTACCATTTCGTATAATGATGCTTTTATTGCAATTAAACGTGGAATATTTGGAATTGCTAGTCACTTTTAGACTTTAAATGCAATATCGTAATCTACGGCTTAGATTATTTTTGAGACAACTATTATTAGTCTGGTTTTGTTTATTGTAGCTGTTACCATGTTTCTGATACCGTAGCTGTTACCGTGTTTCTGATACCGTAGCTGTTACCGTTTCTGATACTGTAGCTGACAATCGCTGTTACCGTGTTTCTGATACTGAAGCTGACAATCGCTGTTACCATAGATCTGATAATCACTGATACCGTAGATGTCAATCTGATACCGTAGATGTCAATGTTTCTGATACCATAGCTGCTAACGTAGTTGATACCATTTCTGATACCGTAGCTGTTAACACATCTGATACCATCTTTTGATAAACGTCTTTGATATCGTCTGATTTGTTGTGGAACATCTCTGTATAAATATCTGAATGTGATTGTGCCGTTAATTTGTGCAAACGGAATTGAAGTATCTGTCTGTGTGTCGAACTGTCTGTTCGTCAACATCTGTGTAACGTGTAAATATCCGGAAAGCTAGAAGTCCGAGTGTCGGAGCTGTCTGAGTTGTAAAACATCCGGGTCGACATCTAGGGTAGTGAGGAACCGTTGGTTCTGGTAGATGTTGTATGTTGTCTGAACGTATAACTGTGGTGGATCCGTGAAGGGAAACGTCCGATAATAGTATTGGTCAACCCTAGGTTTTCGGGGAAACTGGGAGACGATTCAACTGTTGCTGAATCGTGCGGTTATACGGGGTCGAGACACATATGTGTATTGAAATTGTAATACAATTTAATACATTGTTGTATTTGCATGCTTATGTCAGATCACAATAATATTTCAAGTGATCGCATAGATATCAAAAAAAGCTAGCAACTTGATTGAATACAAGTATATGGTCATGCTAGTTATCGCAATCCATCGTGCGATAGTATAGTTTGTCGTTTGTGTTCATTTTTCGTAATTTATACTTGCATTAATTTAACTTTCGTAAAGGATCCTTGGATCTGTGTATAATCCAAGAGATCCCTTTACATCTGAGATTCCTTTTGTATTAATATTTAATTTGTTCTTGTATTGTGAATGGTTGTGAGTGTAATTGTGGGTTGAGCGCATGAGTTATTGTGTTGTTACATCTGTATATTTTCATTTATAATTTATTACATAAATTTATATTTTCTTTCACAAATTGTGTTTGTATTGTTCATTTAATCCACCCTCCTCTCGGTAACAATTCTGTTACATATTTAACGGAGTTGATACTCATACTCTTAGAAATATTTGGCAAACTTGGATCTGCGGTGATATGGATCATAATCGATTTAGAAATTCCTTTAGTGTTGCTCAGTCGGCCCCACACGGATTTGTCACAATAAATTTAGCAGACCCTCGAACACGATATCGTATCGGACTTGATAAAATATTCAGTTGAAATCCTAAGACCCTCGAACACGATATCGTATCGGACTTGATAATCAACGGGTGAGTTTTTTTAACCCAATGGAGACCCTTGCAAGGACAAAATCACTAAGTCCCCATTTGGCAAATGAAGACTTATTTTTTTTTTTTTAAATTTTTTTCTCTCGATTTTTTATGTCCCGATCACTCTCCATAGGACATAATACGTCTTTATGACTGATATATACCCACCCTCTCTAAGGGAACTCAGCCATAGAAGCCTTAATTTTGTTTGAAACCATGTCTGATTCACCCCCTCTGCTGCTTCTCTTGTTATTTTACTCTTTAAGTTAATTATAAGTTGGTGAAGTAATCTTTTTAACAAAACTAGAAGTAGAGCATACCCATTCAACTGTGTTGCACAATATTTTAGCTCAAAAAGAAAATTAGGAAAATAGGGTATAATCTGATTTAACCAACAGCAGAAATGTGTCGATGTCATTAAATCCTTCGCTGCAATATTAAAAGCAAAATCACATGAAAGGACTTGTTACTCTCACCTGATAGTCTCCATTCTTGAAAGTTCCTATGGTGAAGGGAATGCCAACTCCAAGCAGCAGATCTGAACTAAAGTCAAGGACAAATAATTTCACACAATATCGGTTGCCTCATGATCATTTTTGAAGCAGCCTAGTCAAATTAAAAAATATAACCAAAGTGACAATGAAACAAGTATTAAATGTTATATTGACAGGGTTCATACTGAACTATGAATGACAAATGCAAAGACTTTTCCCAAACTTTCAAAGACCACAAACAGAGATTTCCAAGACCTATTTTTCCTAACATTGTGTATACAGGTTATATGAGAAAATAATGAATTCGAAATACTACAATATTGTTTACTGATTAAAGTCAAACTATACTTAATTTCCTAAAATTGCATTATAATAATATGGAAGATAGGTTAACATTTCTATTTTTTTCAGAAATATGTAACATATGTGTCAGATTTAATACAAAATAAATTGTTCTCTTAACAGACATCAGCACTGCCTTAAATGCATTATTATATTTGCTTTTTTTCCCCTTCAATCATTTTTGAAAGAGACGCCACCACTGTCATCTTTTCCTCTGCTCTTCTCCTAAGAGCATTTGACTCTGTGACAAGCACAATGAGTCCTTTTAACTCTGCCTTTTTTGCTTTCTGTACAGAGGAAGCATGTAGACTGGCAATGTCAGCTTCAAGACACAGCTTTTGGCTTTAAGTTCGTCCACTTCATCCAAAGCTAACTCCTGTTTCTTTCCTTTTAGGTTTTTCTTCTCATCCTTCTCCTCTGCTTTCTTCATATCAAGATAGGCATTGTACTTATGTCTTGCAGAGGAGGCATGTCATCATTTCATTGCTAATGATGATTTGCAAAGGTCCACCTGCTTTTCTCATTGTGTCAATGATTAGCCTTTGAGCTCTGAGGCTTTCTCTGCTGAGGTTCTCAATAGATACCTGTTTGTTGACAGAAAATCCTCTATCCACTGTTGCCTGCCCATGTGACAACAACATTTTCTGGAGAACATTCCAAAGTTCAACATATTCCTTTCTTTTGGAAATGACAGAATAAAACACTTCATCAAGGCTGTCATCTGTTCTATTTAAGCATTTCAAGGGATGATTGTCCGATTGGATAACTTCATCCACTAATTTTCCGTACTGAGTCAATATTAATTCCCATTGGGACTCTACTTCTCTTCCTGCCTCACACATAATTCTTTCTCCCTTTTCCATATCTGACTCTGATTGCATAAGTCTAGGATAAGCCCAGGACATGTTTTTAACCAAGGGATATTTCAGAGGTGATTTCTCAAACAGCTTCTTTACCATTGCAATCATAAAGCCTCTGCACTCAGTTCTGAAGCAAATCTATCTCTGTCTGAAGCTCCTGCCTTTAACAATGTTTGTGAAGCTGAAAAGCCAACATTAACTTTACCTGCATCAAGGAAATTCTCTTTCTTATCAAACCTGATGCTCAATAATGCGGTCACAGAATTTGCCTTGGACATGATTTTTTTTATCCGAAGAGTATTGAGTTATCATTATTTTGCCCAAAACTACAAATAGCTAATACTTCTGCATCTTTGTTCCACTAAATGAACAGTATGTAGTTACTAATTTGAAACTTACCTTTGACATGACTTGTATAAAGGCTCCTCCACCCGTTGAAGCCAAGTTGATAGTCTTTTAACACAATGTACAAAACCCCTTTCATTAACATAATTTATCATTTTGCAGCCATTCCTTGTATTTCTCTTGTTCAAGCCAGATATCGTTGAAAGAGCAAAGAACTCACATTTTTAAACACTGAAGATATAAATCGACTGAACAAATTTTGAATTCTTCAGCGTGTTACTTTCGCGCACTTTCTACGTAGAGTGAATTAGTGTAATGAACATTTTGATTGGCCAAAGCTGATGGACTCGTCCAATCAAATTGAACGATTCATCAAAAGAAACAAGCCAGGAAAACCAGCTACATCCGAAGCTAATAACCTTAGGCAATTTTATATGTGACTTCTTTTGATGAAGTTTGTAGCCGTCTTGCTTTGATGAAGAGTGCATGTGTTATTGAAGTTGCGGCAGAGGCCAACTTTGGATGGCCAAACAAAGCCTCTTTTGTTATTGCAGCAGCAATGAGACTGAACGGATCATCAAATGAAAGAAACCAGAATAACTAGGTTACATCCGAATCTAACAACCGCCAATAATTTTATTTGTGATTCTGGAAAGAAATTAAAAAATTTGGGGTTAATTTCAATTTTCAATGACTTTTAAAGACCTTAGGATAATATGCTCGATTTTCCCAAACTTTCAAGGCCTTGAAAATGCTACCTCATTTTTCCCAATCTCTCAAAGACCTTCAAAGACTATACAAACCCTGAGTGAGAAAGAGACAGCTTTCATATTACAAGCAGATGTTTTTGAAGCTGGTTGCCTGGTGCTTATTAGAACTATAAAATTATAAATCCAGGGTATGTTATTGGACTTGCAAATATCTTGGCCTTTTGCAGATATAATGGGATTAATTATGTCTGTCTGTGTGTAAAAACATCTGTGTATCCATGACCATAATCTGTCTGTCCACATGTTTGTGTCTAAACATCTGTGCACCCTTATGTCAGATGGTTCTCCTTTTAATTTGAATTATGTAAACAGCAATTGTAAGAGAACTGGTTGTACTTGGTAAGATGTTTCATGAGGATGTATAAATGCTTATAACTTTACATTCCTGAGGGTGGAGTCAAAAGTATGAAACGTTTTGGATATTTGCACTGGAAAACTGGGTCCATCACTTCTAATGTAATTATTAAAATATTCTGAATCTATTAAGAAGACCAGCTGTAATTAATGTATGCCTTTTTGAAACAACATAAAAGACTTTTTGCACTCAAACAACACCATATCCAATGAAAAATGAATTCAGAATTTCAGACAAAGCCAAATTTATTCAACAAGGTTACTTTGTCAAGAATCATGAAAATTAAAGAATTGTTTAGTAGCATTTGACTTTGTCAATGACTCTCCAATATAACAGTTGATTGTAAATATAATAATTAGTCTATATGATTTTTCAACTGCGTAAATTTGAGAATTTTTTAAATAGCCATGAGACTTATATTTTATTGACAATTAGTGACATGGTACATTTTGTGATGCATGGTACATTTTGCAATATAGCGTACATGGTAGAAAGTTTAGTAACTTTGAAAAAATATCCCGTTTTCATAAAGTTAAATACATGTACTCCAAAGATTTCACAAGTAAACATCAAGAAGGTTTGTCACCTTTCAGTGAATATTATGAGCCACAGTAAGATGATTTAAATATTATGCATTTAAAACAGTGAACTGTAAGGATAGAACAGACTTGTACCATTGTAAAACTCAGGTTTTCTAATACAGAATTATACAATGCGCATGCAGGCTGGGCATTTGTGGGGGGTGGAAAAAATGTATGAACTGAAGAGCGTTTGAAGCAATTGCTTAAGGTAGAGGTGAGTGTGGGAGTTTAGGAGAGGGCATGAAGCAGCTGAGAAGAGTTGAAAGAAAATCTTCTTTGATATACAAATATCGTATGTCACAAAAGAGAAAGGATACTGAAGAGGGGTCCACCAAAACAAGCTGAGATCCCCATCCTTGGGTAACCCTGCCGTGCCATGGTAATGTCTGCTATAAAATCTGGAAAAATATGTAAACATATTTTACAATGTGTCCATCACAATAACATCACTCAGTGTGTAGAGTCTCTTCCAAAAACATAAAGGAGTAGGTTTCTTTAAAGTGTACATGAAAATAATGCTCTGAGTCACTGGAATCTGATAGGAAACCAGTCTATGACATTGGGAACATTCTCCTACAATTCCTGACTATTTTACTATATTAAAATATAACTGTTTATAACTGTTACTACCCTTGAACTAAATTTCCACTATCTACTGAGAATCATTCTCTTATAAAATATCCAAGAAAAAAAAAATTGATTCCAAGGAAAGTAACTTGTAACCTATGTGTTGTGAAGGAAAAAATATAAGCAAGAAAACCATGGTGTGTCACTTGTGTCTGATTGTTGATATATCCTCCCACCACATCCGACATGGAAAAACTTCAACACAAGATTTTAATAAACTATACTGTTGCTACTACTGCCACCACTGCCACTACCATCACTGTTACCAATGTTCATCACTGTTGCACCTAAAAACTGACACATATTGTTACAGAATTATGTATCATCTTTTGAATTATATAATTTTTATTTTAGTTATTTGAGATTATGAAGTAATATTTTTGTATTTTGTAATTCAATGGTTAGTACTATCATAGTGCAGTAAAGTTTACATTCTATTACCTCAGAACAGTTCCCAGATTAGCGAGAACATTATCAGGATTACACACTAGGAATTCATACACTGTAAGTTATTTTTAATTCTTTCACTTCGTTTCATTATTTTATTTAAATAAATATATCTTTTGCAAATTGAATGCTTCTTGGGTTTTGTACCTTGTTCTTTTACTTAAGTTTAATCCCCATGACATAACAAAATGTCTCATCATTCAAAGATACTTACTCTCAAACCTAATTTATGAACAATTTCACTAAAACATAATTTATGCACACACTCCAGTTGCTTAAACCAAGAAGCACTTACTGCACATTCAGGGGCCCCAAGTGGCCGAGTGGTCTAAAGCACTCTGTTATGGATCACTGGCATCTCACCTCTGTCTGCATGGGTTTGAGTCTCAGATTCGGCAAATGTGGGCATGTGAGAAAGCTTGCCAGTAGCTTCTCATGGGTTGGTTGTTCTTTCCTGGGTATTCCCGGGTTCTTCCTCCACCATTAATACTGGTCACCATGTATAGTCTATCTTGTGCTGAAAAATGGTGTTAAATTCTACTACAAGAAGAACAACTACAACAACAACTTCCTGCACACATACAAGACACACCAGTCACTTGCAGTCATACATACTTCATGCACACATAACAAACACACCAGTCACTTAATAAAGATGCCAACATTAATAACAGCCCAGGTAATAAAATGAACAACCAATGCCCGTAAAAAGAAAGTATTCCAAGTTCAGATAGAGACACAAAATAATGATTGCAATATGTCATGTGAGCATTCATTCATCATCACAGGGGCTCGTATGGCTGCTTAAATTTACTTGTCATATGTACTATATAAAAATGCAAGGGGAGACACTTCTCTCCTTTCTTGCACAACCTATTTACGAATTAATGTTGACATTTCAAACTAGACCATTTTAACTTTGTGACTGTCCATGGTTTGTGCACTATTTTTCTCATGACTTAAACGAGATCCTTATAACATTAACCGGGTCAATGCCACTCATTAACAGCGATTTACATATGTGCTACAACTCGAATACAAGAAAGCACAATATAAATATCCAGTTTAAGTAATGCCAATCTTGCCTCATGTCTGTGACCCTGGAGTGAGAATTAGCTGTTCAAGTCAGGGGTGCTGTTCACAGATTTGTTTACTGAACTCTATTTTATTAGCAGGAATCCGAAGACAGATATCTTGTTACCGCAAAGGCAAAACAAAAACTTGGTTACCTAAACATGCACTTCTTATATCATGTTAGGAAACTATGAACGAAATGGACAACTAAACAGAATGACATTTTTCACTGAAATACTTAAATATAAAGGAATTATTCATTATTTAATAACACTAGAAACAAATCTATACAAAATTGACCATGTGTGTAAAAAAGATCATTGTTGTTATCGGGCTTAATGCCATTTTTCAGAACAAGATATGCTATTCATGGCGGCCAGTATTAATAGTGGAGGAAGAACCCAGAAAACCCCAGAAAGAACCACTGACACACGAAAAGCTACCAGCAAGCTTTCTCACATACCCAAATTGACAGGTATCCGAGATTCGAACCCATGCAGACAGAGATGAGGTGGCAGTGATCCGTAATGGAAAGCACATTAGACCACTAGGGGCCCCCAAATAGGGTAGTGTGACTGTTGGATTTTATATGACTGCAAGATGTTAGAGGAGAGGGATTTTTTTTAAACTTTAAAACATGTTGCACCGGACTGTCATTAAGGGACAAACCACCATATGTACACTAATCGCGAAAGTTACTGTAGACATGTAGACAAGTTAAAGTGAGTGTTATGCATAAATAATTGATCAATTTTTTGTGTGTCTATACTCTTGTACTAACTACTAATCCACATGAATTTACCCAATTTGTGAGAGAAAAAAATGTAACTGCAGATCCAGGTAAGTAGCAAAAATAAATGGACAATAAATAAAATAAATATGGTTTTCATGTATTCAGGGTACATGTATGTAATATATAGACTGCACTTTTTATGCTCAGATTACACTTTTACACTTATAGTAGTAATAAATTATGCTTATACCTCTATTGGGGGTTGGCATGTGTAAACCTACTACAAAGCAGGCCAGGTTCACATTTAATACAATTTCCATTTGATTGGGTAACAAAACAGTTGGACTGACGGGTACCCTGTAAAATTTTTCCAAACTCTGACATATCTAGTCATTTACATTCACATATACTTCATGCATTACAAAAAGCACACCCATCTACACACAGCTTTTTTCACTATTGATCCAGTACTGGTTGCAATTTATTCCATTTTTGTTCAATTTATTTCTTTTTCTATGTTTGATTAATTAATAAGTAAGTGTACTCATAAATGCACTGGCAGATCAGGGTCTATGTTGTTTGTTCTACTGAGTATGATTAACAATCTGCATAGATAAAAGTCAATGTTATCCTCAAGCATAAGAGAAAGTCATCATTACTTACATTTGTCTACAGTGAGTAGTACCCTCCAAGATAATAATAATAACAATACTACTACTACTACAACTAATAATAATAATAATAATAATAATAATAATAATAATAATAATAATAATAATGAGGACTTTGTATAGCACCTAATCTTTAGAAGCTCTAAGCACTTTACAACATATATAATGATATGAATACAAAAACAAACACCATAAAATTAGAAAACAAAAAATGCTGAAAATATTTAAGGTAGGAAACATTATTAGGCATTTAAGTTTGTTCTTGCAGTCAAAATAAGTGTGTTTTAAGAGCACTCTTGAAAGAGATCACTGTGTCTTCATGTCTAATTTCAATTTTGTAATTCATTCCACGTTGCTGTGCCCTGGTATACAAGATTGTAAAAAGAGGAGCTTAAGTATCTTGCTGATGTGTGGGTGAGGCCAAATAGATATGTTGGACTGGAGACTGTCAGTGAAACATAGCACAGAGAACAAATTTAGTGTTTGATTTTGGATCAAAGAATGATTCGAGCATCTGTGTTTTAACTTTATGAAGTTTCTCGAGTAGATATTGAGACGAACCAGACAGAACTGAGTAACAGTAGTCCAATACAACAATGATGTTTCACAACTGTACATACAATGGTGTCATAGCAACACAGCTAAAGAACCTAAAGCGAAAACTTACAACAGCAACAACAACACTGCAGGAAAATAGTGATCCATATATCATACCCATGCTTCACAGTTGAAATAAAATATGCCTTCATTTTTTTCCTTGATCTTTTAATTGTTTTTTTATCAATGTGGTAAACCATTTGTAATTTTTACACAAATCCTGTATAACTGGTAAATATTTGTGTTAAAAATGCTTCTGGTTTTCCAATATGACAGTTGTCCATAGCCTTATAATGCTGCTAATATTTCATAGAACTCTATGGCATAAATGGAATAAATGTTCATGGTTTTTCTATGTAATTTGTTAGATTTTATTATATAACTAATTAAAAAATATTTTGTACCTTTTGTCCTAATTCATAACAATTGGCTTTTGAACACAAGGCTACCTACATATAACATGGTTGACCTTTCTGGCTAACCTAAACAGTGTCTAAGTGTGGAACCACTAGACTAGTTGTCAGGTACTGGGTTTCTATGGGGATGCAACTTTGTCTTCCAGAATGCAACTTTTGTCTCCCAGAATGCTGGTTTATTAGCTGTTGGTTTCTACTAGTTCAGTAATGAACTCCAGGCGACCAAAACTGACTCACACTGTACATTGAACTAGTAATACTATGACTAATTGAATGATTGGTGTTTAATGGCACATCAACAAAATCATGTAAGGTTAAGTCCAGGCAAACGGAATAAGTAAGGTGTCTTGCCCAAAGAAACACCAGGGTGAGCAACATGGCCTGGGTTGTAATGATTTTGGTATATTATGATCCACTGCATACTGAAAAAATGCTCAATTAGCAAGCACCAAAACTGAATAATTTCATCTTTACATGAAACTTTAAATTTTACTAACTTTGAGATAACTTCATTCACATACACACAAATTTAACACATTCCAGAGTGACAATGGAAGCCCTTCCACAAACATGGCTGGGATAATCACATTCAAGACCAATTCCATGTGCTATACTTACCTCCTAAACTGTTTCCCCATGCAAGGAATGTCAGTCCTAGAATGGCATTGCTGATGCTGAATGCTATTCCAAATGTCTGGGGAAATAAAGATTACTGGTTATAACATACAGTTAAATACTTCACAGCACAGTATTCCTTGCTCCTAGCTTGTCTCTTTTCAGACTGTTGCAACATTTTTTCTTTCACATATCCTTTTGTATTGTGCAAATAAAACTTAAATGGAAGAAACTTGTAAATCCTAAATGATTGAAAACTATTAATCTATTAACGTTTACATACATGTTATTGCAGGCACAACCATGAAGTTGTTCCATGATAAAGGTTGTTTTTAAAAAATAACTAAAGTCACCATGTAAGCTCGGACATGGACCAAACATAAAATGTTCCTTTGTTCATTACTTTTAAGGAGGTATTGGGTACATATACAACTTTCTATTTAAAATGGACCAACATTAACATTGCTTAAAGGGATATTTTCTATTTGATATGGGCCAACATTAACATTGCTTAAAGGGAGATTTTCTATTTGATATGGGCCAACATTAACATCACTTAAAGGGTGATTTTCTATTTGATATGGGCCAACATTAACATCGCTTAAAGGGAGATTTTCTATTTGATATGGGCCAACATTAACATTGCTTAAAGGGAGATTTTCTATTTGATATGGACCAACATTAACATCACTTAAAGGGAGATTTTCTATTTGATATGGGCCAACATTAACATCACTTAAAGGGAGATTCTCTATTTAATATGGGCCAGCATTAACATCGCTTAAAGGGAGATTTTCTATTTGATATGGACCAACATTAACATCACTTAAAGGGAGATTTTCTATTTGATATGGGCCAACATTAACATCACTTAAAGGGAGATTTTCTATTTGATATGGACCAACATTAACATCACTTAAAGGGAGATTTTCTATTTGATATGGGCTAACATTAACATCACTTAAAGGGTGATTCTCTATTTAATATGGGCCAACATTAACATCGCTTAAAGGGAGATTTTCTATTTGATATGGGCCAACATTAACATCACTTAAAGGGTGATTTTCTATTTGATATGGGCCAACATTAACATTGCTTAAAGGGAGATTTTCTATTTGATATGGGCCAACATTAACATTGCTTAAAGGGAGAATTTCTATTTGATATGGACCAACATTAACATTACTTAAAGGGAGATTTTCTATTTGATATGGACCAACATTAACATCGCTTAAAGGGAGATTTTCTATTTGATATGGACCAACATTAACATCGCTTAAAGGGAGATTTTCTATTTGATACGGGCCAACATTAACATCACTTAAAGGGAGATTCTCTATTTAATATGGGCCAACATTAACATCGCTTAAAGGGAGATTTTCTATTTGATATGGACCAACATTAACATCGCTTAAAGGGAGATTTTCTATTTGATATGGGCCAACATTAACATCACTTAAAGGGAGATTCTCTATTTAATATGGGCCAACATTAACATTGCTTAAAGGGAGATTTTCTATTTGATATGGGCCAACATTAACATCACTTAAAGGGAGATTTTCTATTTGATATGGGCCAACATTAACATCGCTTAAAGGGAGATTTTCTATTTGATATGGGCCAACATTAACATCACTTAAAGGGAGATTCTCTATTTAATATGGGCCAACATTAACATCGCTTAAAGGGAGATTTTCTATTTGATATGGACCAACATTAACATCACTTAAAGGGAGATTTTCTATTTGATATGGGCCAACATTAACATCACTTAAAGGGAGATTTTCTATTTGATATGGGCCAACATTAACATCGCTTAAAGGGAGATTTTCTATTTGATATGGGCCAACATTAACATCGCTTAAAGGGAGATTTTCTATTTGATATGGGCCAACATTAACATCGCTTAAAGGGAGATTTTCTATTTGATATGGGCCAACATTAACATCACTTAAAGGGAGATTTTCTATTTGATATGGGCCAACATTAACATTGCTTAAAGGGAGATTTTCTATTTGATATGGGCCAACATTAACATCACTCAAAGGGTGATTTTCTATTTGATATGGGCCAACATTAACATCGCTTAAAGGGAGATTTTCTATTTGATATGGGCCAACATTAACATCACTTAAAGGGAGATTCTCTATTTAATATGGGCCAACATTAACATCGCTTAAAGGGAGATTTTCTATTTGATATGGGCCAACATTAACATCACTTAAAGGGTGATTTTCTATTTGATATGGGCCAACATTAACATTGCTTAAAGGGAGATT
Organism: Unio delphinus; assembly: GCA_029339505.1. Classification (NCBI taxonomy): domain Eukaryota; kingdom Metazoa; phylum Mollusca; class Bivalvia; order Unionida; family Unionidae; genus Unio; species Unio delphinus. The sequence continues at coordinate 2,966,793 of JAQISU010000094.1, read as the reverse complement.
TTCTATTTGATATGGGCCAACATTAACATCACTTAAAGGGAGATTCTCTATTTAATATGAGCCAACATTAACATCACTTAAAGGGAGATTCTCTATTTGATATGGGCCAACATTAACATCGCTTAAAGGAAGATTTTCTATTTGATATGGGCCAACATTAACATCACTTAAAGGGTGATTTTCTATTTGATATGGGCCAACATTAACATTGCTTAAAGGGAGATTTTCTATTTGATATGGGCCAACATTAACATCACTTAAAGGGTGATTTTCTATTTGATATGGGCCAACATTAACATTGCTTAAAGGGAGATTTTCTATTTGATATTGGCCAACATTAACATCACTTAAAGGGAGATTCTCTATTTAATATGAGCCAACATTAACATCCCTTAAAGGGAGATTCTCTATTTGATATGGGCCAACATTAACATCGCTTAAAGGAAGATTTTCTATTTGATATGGGCCAACATTAACATCACTTAAAGGGAGATTTTCTATTTGATATGGGCCAACATTAACATCACTTAAAAGGGCATATTTGTTTTATTTTTAAAAACTACCATAGTGAGTATAGTAAACATAGAAATTTTTATTAAGAGTCGGAACTGCATTATATAAACAGTAAAATCAGCTTATCAGACTTATTTTACCACAAAACAATGCTGCAATTTGAAAACTTTCTGCCAGTTAGAAGATCATTTATATATCCACATTCTTTTCTAGAAAAAAATGAATTTATCAACTCACCTAAGTTAACATTTAAACCAAACTTCTTTGTGGTAAATTGGCCTTTTCTGACAGATATTTATTTCCAATGTCCCTAAGGCACTCAAATAAAAAAATAATGACCAGCAAAATGTTGATAGTAATAGTCAAAGAAAATGTTCCAGAAGGTGGGGAAAGAAAAATTCCTATGGTCACAGCCAATTCATAAAAGTGAATACTGAGCAAGAATTTCAAGGACTTATGTGAATCAATCAGAATCATAAAAAGTGATATATAAACATGTATCAAAAATGTTAAACTGCACATACTATGTGTAAAGTGTACCAACAATGTGATAAACAATTACGCAGGTGAGATAGAATCCCCACTTGACAGGCTCAACCACAGTGGATGGATCAAAATTCTAAACCAACTGTGCACATCTCCAATAATTTCCTAACTTTTAAGTTACTATCTGGAACAATTTAGGAGTTGATGTATGACATTACGTGTGTTCATGAAGAGAAACTGGATAACGAAATCCCCATAATTTCATCGAGAACTGTGGGAGTAACAATGTTGAGAATAATATGCATCAGTCAAGTATTTCCATAATAAAGTCACATATATAATATAAGGTTTACTGTGTACAATTTCAGGAATATTACTTACCTGTAAGATATTAACAATTTCGTTGGCTATACTGTAAATCCAGATCACAGCCACCAAAAATCCCAGATAAGCAAGAGCCTGAAAAACGATATATAATATACATATATATATATATATATATATATATATATATATATATAGTGGGACCCCGCTATAACCCTCCCCGCTATAACCCGAATTCGGATATAACCCGGTCGTGGCATGGCTCCCGAAATTTCGGGTAATTTATTACAGGTATTTTTCTCAAAGACCACAAAAAAAAAAAAAATTTAGGTATAAAAAAAAAAAGGCAAGAGTTTAATTATCATTCTCATATTCGTCTAAACAGTGTGAAAAAGAACCTGTAGAAAATGTATTATCAAATTTTCTTCTAGTTTTGTGCAAAAATAAACGTCGTTAATACGAACCAATTGCTGGGCCTACTGAGAACTTTGATCTTTGTGTATTGTTAAAAAATTACAGCTCATAAGTGTCAATATTATAATTACTGATTCCTGAATAATGAAGCCATCGTGTCTGCTTTGTGTTTGTCTTTAATGCATTCTGAATACAATGGTTGCTCTAATAATCTCTGATATATGTTCTCTTAATTTCATACACAACTAAACAATAGCCAATGCGGGGGTTGATAAAAGATTCTCACCAGAATGTATAAATCAATTAATTTAAGTACATTGTTTATCATCAAAGTGAACTGCCGAGCTAAACAGTGACATAATTCAGTGGTTAAAATATCAGCCAGTTCTGCCTGCTGTATTAGAGTACATCAAAAGAACATGACGCAATAGCTGGGTGGCAAGTTCAAAGGACTTTGACTAGCAGCTTGGGTGGGAAAATGTGCTGAAATTTACAATGACTGAATTCAGAGACGGAAAGGTCCTGAGATGTACATGTAGTTATTATAAGAATACACTTTAGCTTCCATTATTTAATCTACGCACATGTACTATTTCATCATTCGTTACGTACACCCGTTACGTAATTTTTGCTATTTTCTTTTCATTGAATTCAGTCACATAATGATCTGTGACAAAATTATTGAATATTTTACATCCTTGTGTGGATATTTTCGATGGAAATATATGTATTATGGATTCAGTGTATGTTACAAGATTCGCTGGTGAGTACACGGTGTTGATACTCTTTTCATGCAATAGATTATACAGGTATATATAAATTAGACACGTGTATGTACCAATGCATGGTTCTCTGAATAAAGTAATATATTAAATCTGCAATTTCTGTTACCACAGTAAATGTTTTTCTCATTTAATATATATTGATTAAAAATGGTAATTGTGCCATGCATTTTCAAACCCGTCTTTATGTACCCCACCCCCCACCCTGCAATTAAATCCAAAAATGTGTTGGTATTGTAAATGGTTGCTTATAACACGGTTCGGTTCATAGCCCGGTCGGATTCTATAGCTCCCAACTACCGGTTATAGCGGGGTCCCACTGTATATATATATATATATATATATATATATATATATATACAGACACACTATTGTAAATGCTGCTAGTAATTTGCAGAGACCTGACATAGTTGATTTGCCACCACATGTATTTGTCTAATAACATATACTTGGGGCCCCAAGTGGCCGAGTGGTCTAAAGCACTCTATGGTACGGATCACTGCCATCTCACCCTTGTCTGCAGTTATGTAAGAAAGCTGGCCAGTAGCTTCTTGTGGGTTGGTGGTTCTTTCCAGGGGATTTCCCAGGTTCTTCATCCACCAATAATACTGGCTACCATGTATAGCCTATCGTGTGCTTAAAATTGCATTAAACCCTACAAAAAAAATTAAAAAATAACATATACTTGTATAAAATGGTTTACTCTAATAATTATCAGTAATGTCCTAAGGTCCTGTCTGTTAATTCTGCAACACATCTTGTTTGCCTCTTAAAACTTGTAGCTGGTTCACTGCCAACAGTTTTGAAGAATGTTACAAAGCATAAGTGTGTCTATTTCTTGCACGGCTGAGCCTGTAAACCCTAGATTTTATAAGTTCGCTTCTGCAGTTCATCTTCAATGTAGAAAAATATCTCTTGATTGGGAGGCTTTTTCAAACAATTTACTTTCTGGCAAAAAATCAGCTTTAATTTTTCCATTACGTCTCACTTTTAGGTAGCTGGATGAGTGGGGAAATTACCAAGTAACATAACTGTCTTCTCTTTTTTTTTTTAAATACCATCTCGCTTCCAGTATGAATTCCTTGAAATGCCGATTTTCAAATACTGTGGACGTCATCCAAGTAATTTTGCTATGTTCAGACACAAATGGAAATGTTTTCATGTTTATGCAATGAAAGCAGCATACATATTTAAATCTTCCAAGAGTCACAGTTTGTGGATTGCAGTTTTCTTTCTGCATTAAAGTTTTTAATTTTACACCAGGCCACTAATTATGAGATTTCCAGGTAAAATAAATGTGATAATTCACTGGAGTAAATTGTGACAAATAATTTCACTGCCTCATTGATAACAAGCATGAAAACTGAATTTATTCTTAGATGCTGACGCTGTTGTGTGGTAAAATAGTGGCCTCATGTTAAAGCCAACACTAGTTCAAATCTAAAAAGGAGCGAGTGACAAATTTTCTTAATGTGTTATTTTACTTTGAATGCGATAGAAGAATTATTTAACTGTTTAAATTTTCTTTGTGAATAATCATGAAGCACAGAATAACATATACTTTAAAATGTGAATATCATGTGAGATTCATTATTGCTACTTCCATCTGTTATACAGACAATACAAGCTTGCTATGAGTGAAGAATGGAAGTATTTAATCTCGTGGTTGAAACGTTTGAGTATTTTCACTTGTGATTTTGCCACTCATGAAAATAGTTTTTCACCCATCGATTAAAATATACCAGTCATTCACCCATTTCAAGCAAACACCCTCCATGTAATCCTGTCTTTCATTTGTTCAATCAATGTTTATTTTACTCAGTGGGTCACATAACTAGGAATTTGTTTCTCAAGAGATTCCAGTTTGCAATAATTGATCAATTCTTCACAATATCCTCACTTTTGGATAGTCTGTCTCAGTATCAGCACTATTTGGCTGACAGGATTTCTGCACGTGTTGTGTAAGAGTTTAGAGCATGAAGAGACTAAAAGTAGGAGAACCAACTAGCTCTGGCTCTAAAACTAAAAGTTAGAGAACCAACTAGCTCTGGCTCTAAAACTAAAAGTTAGAGAACCAACTAGCTCTGGCTCTAAAACTAAAAGTTAGAGAACCAACTAGCTCTGGCTCTAAAACTAAAAGTTAAAGAACCAACTAGCTCTGGCTCTAAAACTAAAAGTTAGAGAACCAACTAGTTCTGGCTCTAAAACTAAAAGTTAGAGAACCAACTAGTTCTGGCTCTAAAACTAAAAGTTAAAGAACCAACTAGTTCTGGCTCTAAAACTAAAAGTTAGAGAACCAACTAGTTCTGGCTCTAAAACTAAAAGTTAGAGAACCAACTAGCTCTGGCTCTAAAACTAAAAGTTAGAGAACCAACTAGCTCTGGCTCTAAAACTAAAAGTTAGAGAACCAACTAGTTCTGGCTCTAAAACTAAAAGTTAGAGAACCAACTAGTTCTGGCTCTAAAACTAAAAGTTAGAGAACCAACTAGTTCTGGCTCTAAAACTAAAAGTAAGAGAACCAACTAGCTCTGGCTCTAAAACTAAAAGTTAGAGAACCAACTAGCTCTGGCTCTAAAACTAAAAGTATGAGAACCAACTAGCTCTGGCTCTTAACTTTTTACCTACTAATGCTACTGTAGTGGCTCACTGATATGCCTAGCTGCTGGGGTCACTACTGCAGCTGATTTGTGGGCTGACTACCAGAGCCAAATGCTGCTGTAGCCAAATGATAACTTTTTAGCTGATGTATGGTTGGATTGTGTTAGTTATTTTCTCTCTAATAAACTGATTATAGGCTAAAATCATGCATATATAAAAGCTCTAACTACCTTATATCTGTTTGATTATTTTATCCTGCTGAAATCCAGGAATATAACACAAAACACTGCTTGTAAACACTAAAATTAACTCGAAACACTGCTTGAAAACACCAAAATTTATCAAGGAATAGAACACAAAACACTGTTTTTATACACTAACATTTATCCAGGAATATAACACAAAACACTGCTTGAAAACACTAACATTTATCCAGGAATATAACACAAAACACTGCTTGTAAACACTAACATTTATCCAGGAATATAACACAAAACACTGCTTGAAAACACTAAAATTTATCCAGGAATATACCACAAAACTGCATGTAAACACTAAAATTTATCTGGGAGTCTTTTATACTAAGTTATTTATCAAATATATACATTTAATTACTAACACTGTTACCTAGTCACTATGTTCTACTATTTCTTAAGTAATTCCTCGTGATATCTATTTAAAGAAAAAATCTCTTTCTTTTTTCCCCTCATCCAAAACGAAAGTTGAGCCGACGCTTTCTGTAAACTCCGTTACTTTCGGCGCACATGGTTCTCTTGTCCACACTTCGTCGTCTTCATCATCAGTTTCTGTCTCAATTTCTGACAGACTTGATAAAGAAGATATATTAATATCACTACCAATACTTCTTAATTCATGGTGGTCAATATCATCCTCAGAAAAACCAGAAAAGTCGGAATCTGAATCGCTATCGTAAGAGAACGCCATGGTTTCTAGTGTCAACTACAAATGCATGTATTAACACACGTGCGGTAAAAATTTGAAAAAAGGAACCGGATTTAGTAAGAACAATCATTTGTTAACTCTAATTTGATTGGTTGAATAGACTTTTACTTCCATATATTGACCAATACGATCGGTTGTAACAATGACATACAGCGCTGATCTATCCGTCACTAGGGTTTAAGAAGCATGTACGGCAAGCTGATATGTCTGTCACTGAGAGTAATAGTGCTCTGTTTACAAGCGGATCTATCAGTCACTGGTGAGGCTAGGCATATTTATGCAGTGGATATACACGTCAGTGGTAGTGAAAGAGTTAAACTAAAAGAGAACCAACTAGCTCTGGCTCTTAAACTAAAAGTTAGAGAACCAACTAGCTCTGGCTCTTAAACTAAAAGTAAGAGAACCAACTAGCTCTGGCTCTAAAACTAAAAGTTAGAGAACCAACTAGCTCTGACTCTTAAACTAAAAGTTAGAGAACCAACTAGCTCTGGCTCTAAAACTAAAAGTTAGAGAACCAACTAGCTCTGGCTCTAAAACTAAAAGGGAACCAACTAGCTGTGGCTCTAAAACTAAAAGTTAGAGAACCAACAGAGCTCTGGCTGTAAAACTAAAAGTTAGAGAACCAACTAGCTCTGGCTCTAAAACTAAAAGTTAGAGAACCAACTAGCTCTGGCTCTAAAACTAAAAGTTAGAGAACCAACTAGCTCTGGCTCTTAAACTAAAAGTTAGAGAACCAACTAGCTCTGGCTCTAAAACTAAAAGGGAACCAACAGAGCTCTGGCTCTAAAACTAAAAGTTAGAGAACCAACTAGCTCTGGCTCTTAAACTAAAAGTTAGAGAACCAACTAGCTCTGGCTCTAAAACTAAAAGAGGACCAACTAGCTCTGGCTCTAAAACTAAAAGTTAGAGAACCAACAGAGCTCTGGTTCTTAAACTAAAAGTTAGAGAACCAACTAGCTCTGACTCTAAAACTAAAAGTTAGAGAACCAACTAGCTCTGGCTCTAAAACTAAAAGTTAGAGAACCAACTAGCTCTGACTCTAAAACTAAAAGTTAGAGAACCAGCTAGCTCTGGCTCTAAAACTAAAAGAGAACCAACTAGCTCTGGCTCTAAAACTAAAAGTTACAGAACCAACTTGCTCTGGCTCTAAAACTAAAAGTTAGAGAACCAACTAGCTCTGGCTCTTAAACTAAAAGTTAGAGAACCAACTAGCTCTGGCTCTAAAACTAAAAGTTAGAGAACCAACTAGCTCTGGCTCTAAAACTAAAAGTTAGAGAACCAACTAGCTCTGGCTCTAAAACTAAAAGTTAGAGAACCAACTAGCTCTGACTCTAAAACTAAAAGTTAGAGAACCAGCTAGCTCTGGCTCTAAAACTAAAAGAGAACCAACTAGCTCTGGCTCTAAAACTAAAAGTTACAGAACCAACTTGCTCTGGCTCTAAAACTAAAAGTTAGAGAACCAACTAGCTCTGGCTCTTAAACATGCATCTTACCTGAACCATACACATTTAAATCTGTCAAACCTCTCTGCCTGAATCATCTATATTTTTGAAACAAAAGCATGTCCTGTGCCTTAAAATAAATGTTAAAATACCATTTTTTCTGTGCAACATGTTATTATGGTAGATATTAACTGAATGCAATAAAGGCACCTAAGAGGATTATATATATTTTATTTAATACAATTGTTTGTTTGTTAGTTGTAAAAAAAAAAATTCAATTACATGCTATTGTAATATAACGTTATTTACTGGATTTGATATTGTTCAGTTCTGTGTTTTCTTTTAGTTTTGACTTAAATTTTTTGAGACATTATATATAATGCTGACCTAATTCCTGACCTTGATTCAGAACCAGTGATAGTTTGTAGAAAACAACTTGTTTTTCATTATTCTTTCTCAGAGTAAGATTCATAAAGTGGTATCCAGACCATACAAAGAGTAAATGAAAAATAACATGCATTTATTAATACAAATGTTACGTTTTCCCAGAAGGATGAACCCTTGACATCCATCTGGGAATATGTTATGCATTGTAGTTAGATTTATTACTAATGTTTAGAGAAAGAATTGTAATTCTTGTGTTAACACTTGAGAAGATAAAGTGTTTTATGTTGTGACCAGTTTTAGGCAATTATTTTATTTTCTTCAAATTATTTTTAAGGAAAATGATTCTTTTCATTGGAAATACTAGAACAGCTCTAAATTAATTCTTTGACAAGGCCATTTATCCAGATTTATACAGGATTCAAAAACTGGAATAATATTTTCTGTGATTCAACAAGAGACTGTTGACAATGCAGCAGTTCAATGTTACAACGGATGCCATCGTCTTCCAATTTGGTTTTCACTAGGATTCAAACTCAGTTTTATTTATGACTTTTTATTACTAGGACTTCTATTTTTTATTTCTTGGATTAATTTTGAATTTGAGTAATAAAAAAATATTAAGCTCTTTTTTCTCATTTTGACCTTGATATATTTAGAGAAATAAATTATTTGTTAAATTTTACAAAGCTTCATTTCTTATTTTTGGTTAAATTTTTTCAAGAGCCTACACATGTAACAAGACGCACAGGCATTTTCAGGTCTACTATTGCTTAATACTATGCAAATATCAGACACTGAATTAATTCAAGTACAGCTAAACAGAGACAAAAGTTATTTCTAAGTCATGTACAGCGATTTTGATGTTTATATAACCCAAGACTTGTGTCATGTACCAATGTGCATGTTTGTCGTGAGTGAGTGAACGAGTGAGCGATCGCATTGCATGATTCCGATGCTTCACAAGTATTAAAATCAATTCCATCCCATACTAACAAAAAGCTTCTGGCATTCCTAATATAGTTTTTGAGATGGACAACACCTGAAGCAGTACGAGTTGTGAAAATGAAGAGCACTTGTTTTTTATGCAAGAGAAAGGCTTGGGATTGAATATAATTTGGAACGATTATACCCTTCAATCCTGGTAAGGTTTATTTTGTACCATTTATCTTGTAATAAATCCCACAATTGGCAAGTGAGTCCTATCATTTCAACCCTAAATGAGACAAAACTCACAAACCTTAATTTCTTTGTCTAATTTTTACCTAGACTTTTTCCAGAAAATAAATTATTTGTTAAATTTTACAAAGCTTGCTGTCTTCACTCCTTTTTTATGGGTTACATTTTGTAAGAGCCTAAACTTATAACTAGAGAAACAAACAATTTTATGTCTACTATTGCCTATTACCATGCAAATATCTGAATGAAAACAACTGAAGCTAAACATAGACAAAAGTTATTTCAAAGTCATGTACAGCAGTTTAATGTTTAGCTAATGGATGTTCAAAAATTATATAGCAAAAGTATTATAAATCCATTTTCATAATTTTTGTCTTGGGGATTGAACATGTACAGTTATGTTATATCCAGAATAATGTTGTAGTGAAGTCCATTATGGGGAGACCTGAAGGATATCTCCATGTCAAAATATGTCGGTGCATACTATGATGACAGACTTAAATACAGTTAGTAATTACATTTCAATAAAATAACTGAAATTTACTTACCATAACACTTTGCAATATAATCCTATCATAAACTCTAATGTTATCATTAGACAAACAGAATGCCAGATAATATCAAGCTAACATATTTATGTAACTGTTAGACATATAGACTGCCATAATGGCTAAAAATAATTACGAAATTGTTCGACACACAGAATTCAAGAATAGCAAAACTTGATAATAATGTTATCATTTGATGAAGAGTCTTCATTTACAATAAGAACAGAAACTGACACTGGTTTGAACTCACTAGCCAATTCCTAAATTGAGAATGTTAGCTAGAGAAACTTCACTTAGCTCAAATTTCTTCAGCATGATATAGCCAATAGTTTAACTTGCAAAAAATAAGAAAAAAAACTACCAATCTGTTAGACCTATAGAATGCTACAAAAGAAAGAATACTAATTGAACTCACGGAGTGAATCTTCGGTCTGTTATCATTTTTGGAAGTAATGAAGACAAGGACTGCCAGACAAAATGCCAGTATCATTACCAGTGCCCATACAGGAAATGACCCCATCATATTAAAGCCCACTGCAAAAGAAAGCAATGGACTATGAAAAACAACACAGTATACGATATGATGCAGTACAGAGTACATAGTGTATGCTTAACACCACACGTGCATCTGCAAAGTTTGATTTTTTCAACCTGAATAATCATACATACTGGCTTGATTTAACATGTACTAAAGGCTTGTATAGTGATGATTGTTCATTGTTTTTAATCTTTCCTATATTAGGAAAGAAAACTGTTTGCAAAGAGGGTTGAAACCCCCCATTAAATAATGTTCTAGAATAGATCTAGACGGAAGCAGTAACTTGATGAGAAAGGAGAAAATCCAAACACAAGTTAGGCCTCTTTTGTAATTAGCTACTTACTAAATATGCTTAAAATGTGACAAGTCCCTTAAAAACTATTAAATAATACTGAAGTGTCAAACATGCTGGCCATACTAACATGATCATCATCATCATATATATATATATATATATATATATATATATATATATATATATATATATATATATATATATATATATATATATATATATAACAGAGGGTCAGACATGATCATGATTTAAATAACAGAGAAGCAGACATGATCATGACTTAGATAACAGAGGGGCAAACATGATCATGACTTAGATAACAGAGCAAAGATAACTGATCAGACTGATATGATTTATGACATACGTAACATTTGGCCAAACAAACTCACAAGACTGACATGATCATAACATATAATGAAGGGATAGACAAACTGCCTATAAAAAAACTCATGACATACATAATGAAGGGGTGGACAAAGTGACCCGAATAAAAAATCATCACATTCATAATGAAAGGGTGGACAAAGTAACCCAAATAAGAAAATCATGAGTTTCATAATGAAGGGGCAGACAAAATGACCCAAATGACAAAATCATGAAATACATAATGAAATGATGAACAAACTGACCCAAATAAGAAAATCCTGACATACATAATGAAGGGGCAGACAAAGTGACCCAAATAAGAAAATCATGACAGAGGCAGACAAAATGACCCAAATGACAAAATGATGACACATAATGAAGGGGCAGACAAAGTGACCCAAATAAGAAAATCCTGACATACATAATGAAGGGGCAGACAAACTGACCCAAATGACAATATGATGACATACAGAATGAAAGGTTGGACAAACTGACCCAAATGACAAAATCATGACATAAATAATGAATGGGCAGACAAACTGACGCAAATAACAAAATCATGACATACATAACGAAGGGGCAGACAAACTGACCCAAATGACAAAATCATGACATACATAATGGAAGGACAGACAAACTGACCCAAATGACAAAATCATGACATACATAATGAAGAAATAAAGACTAACCAGAATGATATGATCATGACATATGGACAAAACTGACCTAGTGTAACGGCATAGTATTTACCAAGGTTCATGACAACCCTTGAAAAGTTATCAAAATGAAAAAACATGGAATCAGGATTCAGTGGCTGGAATATAATAACAGAATACTGTCCCAAAACAAATTCTTGCTGTGAAAGGATATATTTCTCATTCTGTTGAACTTTGAAAATAGTTATTCATCTCCTTTGTTATTAAATTTAAAATTGACTATTGCGTCTATGTTATTGTTGCTTGTTCCTATGTTTTTCTCCATGTACTTTGTCTGAGTTATATAGAACAAAGCTAGTTTTTTTCTGTATGATATCAGGATAAACATTATGATGTTACAATTTAAAACATTCTTGCATGTATCCAATCAACATAATGGTTATATCGATATGTAACAGACATACAGGGCTCACCCATTTGTCTGAATGATATAGACGAAAACTTGATAGATATGCCAGTGTTCTGACTAACGTCATGTGACACCATCATATATGCCAACCTCTGACGAGGAAAAGGCATAACAATCCAAGTAGTCTAAAAGCGTAATCCAGGCAGACAAAGCGTAATCCACACATAACATGATAAAATTTCAGTAAACAATGATTTATTTGCCCCTCTTGTCTTTTAACACCTTTACTGTTTCAAGTTTTCATATGTAGCACTTTTAACTTGACACACACACATCGACTAGAATCCATTGTAAGACTTGTTGCAGCAAATATTAAAATTCTTTCCACACGGACTGAAATAGATGTCACGTGATGCTGCATTCGTTGTCTTCATATTTTGACGATTCTGTTGGGTTGGGTTGGGGGTGTTGCCTTTTTCTAATTCATCTGTGAAATATTTGAAACGATATATTTTGCTCTCATATATGCATTGACTAAAATAAAATATACTTTTCAGGGCCAAATACCTTTAGACTGGTTCTGCAATAAATATGAATTAGAACAAAGAATCTGCGCGTAAAAATTCAATTAAAATACCAGTTTGTTCTCTCCTCACTAAGTCATACAGATGATATAAATAGAATTTAAGGTCGAAAGTTTGAAAGTAGAAAAAGGTTTGCTATAAATAGAACACGATACTGTTATGAAAGTGCACACAAGTCCACGGACAAGCGTACTCTTATATTGTAGTTATGTAAAAGCAGTCTTGTCTAAAATATGGTCTGTGGGATTAATGGAATGTTAATAAAAACAAGAAAACAATGAATTGACTTTTTGGGGAAGGTGGATATACCGAAAAGCGTATTTCATATACGTTTACGCGTAATGCATAATTTAGTGAAAAAGACATATTGTTTACGCCAAAAGCTTAATGGTTGGCATGTATGCACCATGGAGATGTAATACATTGTGTCTCTGCCTGCATCGAATAATGTTTCTGAGTTGGACAAAATATTAATTCTTATTGTTCAATTAAAAACAAGAGAACAAATCAGTGAGATTTTAAACTCAAATTAACCAAGAAAACAATCTAGTATGCAATTTATAAACACTTTTTCATTCTATGTTCTCTTCCATAATGGCAAATGCCAGAAGATAATGGTAGAAACCAAAGGCCCATACTTCTGGTGCTTGCTTTTACTTAACTTGTTTTACACAAACATAAAGCTCACTATAAATACAATATTAGTCAATTAAACATCTTACATAACATGAAACAACAAAATGTACATAGGTGAAAGTGATTCATTATTGGGTATTAGCTGGGGTACCATACTGTACAACTCCATGCAACATTTGCATCTATTAGTAATATCTCTTTGTTTGTCTGGTATCTATGACACATCAACACATGGAACACTATATATGTGCCATGACAATTAGTAAAATGTCTTATGCAGAGGTACACTAAAGCAGCTAACCTAGACTGATCTGGCCAGGATTCAATCCCATAACCTTTGACCTTGACTGCAAGTCTGACATGCTAAGCAATAAAACCACTAATAGATTTAATCATCAAATTTAAATAATAACATCTAATCAACCGATCTGCTACCAATTAGACAGTATGAAATTAAATGCAAAATAAACATCTCTGATGCAGGATTCAAGTCATTGCCACAAGCTATGGGTGATAATCAAACCAAATTCTCTTTTCTTTTTTGATTGGTACAAGTGAGATTTCCTTCAATCTCATTTTAATATCTCATGAATATGCAGAAAACTGCATAAACTATCCTCTCACCCTGACTGAGTGAGCCAATCGGATTTTCTATTCCAAACACAGTAATATTTTGACCAATAAACAAGTTATCTTCTCTGATACATTATATTGTAACAGCTTATTTCATTGGTTCATTAAAGCTGCATTTTTTTGTATGGCGATTCATAAAAAATGAGGAAATCTGATTGTAGTTGGTCATGGATGATGAGAGAGCATAGAATATATTGACCCAGGGATTGTGCTGATGGGCTATTGTAAATATTCTTAAGCACAAAACAGCAAGTTAGATTTAATTCAGTAGGTGACTTCAATTAATGGCTAGACAATATATTAAGTTAGAGACTTTTGCTGTACCCCTTCCCCCCATCAATCAAAATAAAATTTTGACATTTGCTCAAGTAGATATTGGATAAAAACCTTTTGTGGCAAAGATACAGAAGATTGGCCCAGTAAAGCACTGAAGTGCATTGAGGTATCGGTTCCATTTGTGATTCTCTTCCTCATAATCCACCACAGGTATTGTAATGATCAGGAAAAACATCAATGGACTCTGAAATTATATAGAGTCAACAGTTATATATTTAATCTGGCTTGTCCTTAAATTATTTTTGTTTGTTTGTTAATAAGATAACCCTTGGAGGTTTTTGTTGTTTTCACATGAAATGCGAGTAGAAAACACATTTGGGGGAATATTTCTGAATACATAACACATGTACATTGACTTCCAAGCAATTTTTCATTAGCCTAAAGCCTTGCTGTGTTAGAAACAATGTTTACCGTTGGTTATTTTGCTCGAGCATGAGCAGAAGGGGAATAGTTGGAGTTCCTTTTCTTTTTTTGCTTAACGGACCCATCATTTTTGTAACGAGACCACTCTTTAGTCCAAATGCCCACCTTATCCTACTTTTTGAAAAGGTTCACCTGTCTGTGTGCAGTTCAGACCGGTCTGCCATAGATCTGAGGTCAAAATATCTAAAATGTGGACAAAAAATCAGATTCCAATCATGGGTGGATTTCGGGTTGAAAAAAAAAATGTGTCAAAAAAATTATGTTTTCCCTCTTTATTTTGTAGTGAAACTAAAACGTCCAGATTATTTGGTATCAATGTAGAGCTAAATCTGTCTACCTTTCTATAATACCACCCACTTTAGTGTATCATGCATGACCGTGATGCTATAATAGAGCTTGGCAGTAAGCTACTACCTCCTGTCCCATAAATGCGGTGCCAGTGGTTAATGTGTTAACAAGGATTTGGGAAATTTTTTACAAATTGTCAAGGAATGGCTAAATCTGCATTCAACATGTCAAACATTAGGTCAATCCATTGAAATATATAGGAGGTTCCTGGTGTCAAGATCCTGCATGATTGGACACAACTTGCCATAACATACTTTTTTGGAAGAAATTAACTAGGTTTTGACAGATCGTCAAGTGGTAACTACTAAAAGCGGCATGGCTAACCATTTACATTTTCCAATCGAACTACAACAGAAATTAAGTGAGATCTACTGTTAGGGGAACAAACTCTTGTTATACATAATGAAGAGAGAAATAAACAAAACCAAATTAGTACTTACCTTGTACATGAGATCAAAGAAATAAAAGACTTTTCAAAAGAAATTAATTTTGTATTGAAAGATTGTCAAATGGTACTTATTCAAAGCAGCACAGTTGACCATTTGAATCTTCCAATCAAACTACACTGGAAATTACAAATTATCTACTGTTAGGGGAAATTACTCTTGTTATATGAAATGATACCATTTATCGATCGTAATTTTATTGTGTTTTATTTAACTGGTGCTTAATGCTCTATGCAATTTGAAGTAATCAATTTAACTAAACTGTCAGAAAGCAAATTTTTAAGTAAATTATGCTTCTCTGAGAATACTTACCCAATCACATCAACGCTAGGATATAAGCCTGCTACCTCGCGAATCCAGCCCTACTAAAAGACGAAAATTCGTCTTTTCTGTCTATGTTCTATAGACAAAGGGCAATAACTCTTGCCCCTTACCTCCCCTTGCCACCGCCAGGTGTCGCTAGTTTTTAAGCTAGCGATATATACTATACGAGGATGCTGGCATGGCGGGGTGGTTGGGAGGGTTTTAAGTAATGTGATTGGGTAAGTATTCTCGGAGAAACATAATTTACTTAAAAAATTTGCTTTCTCCTTTGAATACGTTCCCCAATCACATTAACGTTAGGAAAATAGGTAATAGGAGGAGGGAATGCTGAGCATCCTACCTCTACCCCGGGTATCCTCTAGAGAATGATGGCTGGATTCCCTATGTGGATGATAACACGTTCTCCTAATTTCATCAGCAACATAGCCTAGGGTCACGTGATATGTACGGTTAAGAAGATAGTTATTGAAATCTTCTTGCCTACAAATTTTTTTCCTGGTGAATCCAGCGAAGCTTATAGAGTGTGCTGATTGTTTTAAATGGGTCTGGTGGGCATCTGGGCTGCCAACACCGGACCTACTAGATTCAAAGTTTGCTTCTGCGAGGTCAAATCTTTGAGAAAAAACTGGAGAAGGTTGACTCTGCATGCCAGCCAACAGCTTCTATTATATCTCGGAGAGTACGCAGTGCGTATAACCCACTTCAGCCATGAAGCAAGGGCTTGAGGGGTGATATTCCATTTTCCAGCTGTCACCAGAAGAAAGAGGTGCTTGCATGTGATCCAACTCGCCTCTGTGCACAAAGCAGGATCTTGGATGGCTGCTGCTCTTGACTTATCAATGGAAGAAAGCTAGCTAATGACAACTCTTTGATTGCCAAGGGATGGTAACCTATTTTTGGTTAAGAAGCCTGGCTGCATCAAGAGGACCACCGAAACATCTGATCTGAACTAAAGATAGCTCGGGTCATTGGAAAGGGCCTGTAACTTACTCACCCTGCATGCTGAAGCTAAGACTATCAAGAAACCCGTTTTGTATGATAGTAGCTTGAACAAATTGTGGGCTAAAGACTCAATACTGTCTGAATTGAGCCATGTTAAAACCCAGAACAGATTCCATTTGGAAACAGGGTGAGGGACTTTGGTCTATTGAACTCTAAATTGGCTAAAAGATCTGACAGATCTTTGTCATGACTGATATCACATATACCATTATGGCAGAACGTGTCTGATATCATGGAGCGGTAGCATTTGATAGTAATTAGGGCCAACTGTTTCTCCTTGAAAAGCCAGAGAAAAGTGGGCCAGTTGAGGGATTGAGACACTCAAAGGGACGAAGTTATTGATATGGTACCAGTCCCGGAAAACCTGCCACTTTCCCTCGGAAGCCTTCAGAGTAGAGGGCCTTCATGCTCTTGAGATTCTCTCCACGATCGAAGATTTAAATTGTTTGTCTCACAAGGCCATCCAGACAAGAGCGAAGTGTGAAGACAAAGACGGTCCGGACAGGGGTTGAACACCCGTGACCGCGGTTGCTTGAGAAGATTTGGGCTGACTGTAATCTTCCTGGGTAGATCTATAGCCAGATCGAGTAGATCGGAGACCCAGGAGTTGTTCCATCTGAGAGGGGCAATCAGAATCATCTGACAGTTATGACCCCTTAACCTCTGGATTATTTTCAGTACCAAGACCGTGGAAGGGTAGGAGAATGCCCACAACCCCTCCCAGCTGATTGATAGAGAGTCCACGGCCCAAGCTTCTGGGTCTGGAATCAGAGAGACGAAGGTGGGCAACTTGCGATTCCATCTTGTTGCAAAAAGATCGATCATCGGATGTCCCCAAGGTGTGCAGATTGGAAGAAAGACCGATTGATGGAGTGACCATTACGTGTGAATGACTTGACCTTTCCTGGATAGAGTGTCAGTCAAGACATGAGTCTGCTGGGAATGTGTCTGATTTGTACAATGAGGTGGAGATTGTCGCATCAATGTAGAAACTGCCTGATCAGATTGCACAGGTCTGGTGGTTTGGTGCCCCCTTGTTTGAGGAGGCAAGTAACCACCACAGAGTTGTCTGACATAATGAGGACAGCTTTGAATAAGAGTTGATCCTTCCAGAAATGAAAGGCATTGATGACAGCCTTTGTGTCTGAAAGGTTGATGTGGAGAGGGCTCTCCCCTGGTACCCACATGCCGTTGTCGGTATCGAAGTCCAGAAACAGGTGGGCACCCCAATCGTAGGTACTGGCTGCAGAACATACCGTTATCTCCACTTGGGGTATCTTTAAAGGAATCCCTGTGGACAGCCAACAGGGGTTTTGCCACTGACGCAAGAATGATCTTATCTCGGGCGTGATCATTATTGTGTGATTGAGGGGACTTAAAAAAAGGGAACCATTATGCTAGTAACATCATTTGTAAGGGGCGCATAAAAAGACAGCCGAGCATAATCAAGTCCGCCGAGCATAATCAAGTCCGCCGCCACATTGAATAATCCGAGGAGTTGCAAGAACTCTCTCGCTGAAATGCACATCCTGTTGGAAACGGACTCGACAAGTTCGACTATCCGGATGATCTCGAACCCAAGGAAACCTTACCAGATTCAGATTGGTGAGAAACTCCATACCCAGATGGATCCAAACTCTGGGATGGACAGAGATCAGACTTTTTCCAGTTCACTTTAAAGCCTAGATGATCTAAAATTGATAGAAGATTGTTTCTGCCTTTGAGCAGAGTAGAACTTAGCATATGTTTCTGGAGGATGTTGTCCAAGTACATTGCCGTCACTATAGATGAAGTTGAGCGGAACAGGGTGACAACGCAATCCATAACCTTGGTAAAAGCCCAAGGGCTGATGTTGAGGCCAAAAGGTATGACCTGGAACTGATAAACCGAGTCATGATAAGCAAAATAGAGAAATTGCCATGACTCGGTGGATGGGGACGTGAAAATAAGCGTCGGTTATATCTAGACTGACAGCATACCCGTCCCGTCGGATGGAAAGACGGATTGATCTTGCCATCGCCACATTGAATTTCAGGGGTAAAATGTAATGGATGAGGCGACTCAGGTCCATGAACAGCCTCTGGATAAGAAACAGCCATGAATAAAACCCCTGGCTATTGCAGGGTTTATTTAGGGAGGGGTTGGGGGGGGTTGTAGAAAGGCATTCTTTTCCCTATCTGACGGTACATCCGTGAAGAGGAGAAAGGAGGACAGGGGAGGGGGATGGATAAATTCAATCCAAAGTCCCTCCGAAATGACCTGAATCACACAAATGTTCTGAGGTAATAAAGGGGTCCAGTGGTCCTGAAATTGCAATAGGCGGCCGCCCACAGGTAGGCAGTCCGTGGCGGTGGGCAGTGTATGTCAACGTCTAGAGTTAGGAGGCTTGAATGCGGAGAATCTTGGATTCTTGCCGCCACTATATGGTTGCCTCATAGCTTGATTAGACTGTTGGCTCCCAGCATTGGGTTGGGATCTATACTGCATATTTGATTGTAAGGATCCCTTTTCCCTGGTCTGCCTATCATCCCTCCACTGTAGCAGTGGATGATTGTTTCGAAACGCCTGCGAAAGTTGGGCGGCAAGTTGGAGGTGCAGTTCCTGAGCTGCCTGCCTCCAAACTTTTTCAATTTTTTTTTCCTCCCCCAAAGAAGAAAGGTGACCCAAATGGAGACATCCATAAAGCCATAGTAGGATGGGGCTTGAGCGATGTGGACCGCCGACATGCGTCGCATCGTATCAAGTCAAAGTTGGCAGAAGCAGTCAACGCATTGGCCATGAAATGGTGAGCTGCCCTGCTAATAACTCTAACAATCCGGGCCGTCGCTTCGCAAGCGTGGTCATTGCCGGATTTGCCTGGGAGTCGGAAAAATGGCTAGTGAAGCCAAGTCTAACATTGAAGACATAGCGACTACATTTCGGACTAGCTTTTACGTGGCATTGGAGATCAGTAATGAAGGCGTCTGATTGAGTTTTGTACCAGCTACACTAGAACATCGCTGGTACTTAGCTTTCTGAATTTTGCCAACTGAAGAGGGAGCAGGAAGGACATCGTCTCTTCCTCCCATTCAAGATCTACAGACGCCTTAACTTTGTAGTCTTGAATGGCAGTAGGAGGTGGTGGGCATTCTGAAGTTGCCAACACCCTATAAATTTCTTTTACTGCGGCCTTGAAGCTAAGCTCAGTCTGTTTCATGACTGGATCTGTGTACGGCTGATTTGCAAGTGTTTTGTCACACTCACTGTGTGCTGAGTCGTGATCTGGTCAACTTTCCCTCTAAGCTGCACGCGCAGCTGCTCAGGCATCCCCGCGCAGCTGAATTGTCAAATTTTGCTCAATCCAACTTTCAATTTTTCTCGTCTCTGTAATGCTTGTGCAGTGCAGCAAGCACTGCGCGCACATCTACCATTCACTAAGAGGGAACGTTGGTTCTGTACATCTTGGATCTCTGGACATAGCATACCAGGTGACATACATGATGCAATTCCGTCATCCTTGACAATTTCACTAATTCTCCCTTGTGGAGAAGCCATGAACATATGGACGGACAGCACTGCTGGCTGGTTTGTCTGGCAAATGGTCAGCCTAAATGTCGGTGATGGTCCAGCTATCACCGGTACCAGCCCCTCCAAAGGCCTGGCTGGACGGACAGATTTCTCACTAAAATCTCCATCATTGTATTGGTATGTTGCCGGTGGTACAGCTTGACGGATGGATTTGTCACTAAAATCCCCGTAAATCATAGTTGGTCGGCCTGTTTTAGCAATAAGGTCCCCATACTGGGATGGCACTGCCGGCTGGTTTGTCTGGCGTGTGGTCCGCCGGAATGTCGGCGACGTCTGGCTATCACCAGTACCAGCCGCTCCAATGGCCTTGCTGGATGGACAGATTTCTCACTAAAACCTCCGTCATTGGCATGTTGCCGGCGGTACAGCTTGACGGATGGATTCGTCACTAAAATCACCATAAATAGTTGGTCGGACCATTTTAGCAATAAGGTCGCCATGCTGGGACGGCTGGACGGCCAGTGATGTCGAGGTTGTATAATGAAATAGATCCAATGGATCAGGTAAAAACCCCATGCGTCCTGACTTACAGGCCTGAAGGCCATGCTCGGACATGCCCAGTGGGCTTTTGGTTGACATTTCTACTGAAATGACAAAAGAAGAAAAACAAAGCACAAATTAGCAATTCAATATGTTATTAATTTGCTAATATTACAACCATTACTAACGAAGTAAGCGAAATTATTCAGTGCCGCATTGACTCATAAATGACAACACGAGTAACGCCATTAGCGTGTTGCAATGTGGTCGTCAAAAAACGAAGTCCGTACAAGGTGACAAAGTCACTCAAAATTTGAAAATATTGTAAAATAATGTATACAACCTGTAGAAGAATGATTGTCCAACACAATAATTCCAAATTTAACTTCGGATGGTCCGATTTTACACTAAGATGGCTTGGATTATATGGAGTTGTATTTGTACATTGTGAACAGTACAAGCGAAGCTTAAAAACAAGAGACACCTGGCGGTGGCAAGGGGAGGTAAGGGGTAAGAGTTATTGCCCTTTTCTATAGGATATAGACAGAAAAGACGAATTTTCATCTTTTAGTAGGACTGGATTCGCAAGGTAGCAGACTTATATCCTAACGTTAATGTGATTGGGGAACGTATTCGAAGGAGAAATTTCAAGGTTTTAACAAATTTAATTACTCTTCAAGGCCCGTGAAATTTTTTTTTTAAATTCCAAAACCTTTCCAGGATTCTATGACCTGAGGTGGTGGTGGCATCATAAGAAGCGGTGTGTGTGTTTTAGATTTTTATGTACCTTTAAAAAATAATCAATCCAATCACTATGATATCTGCAGTGTGACAGTTTACAGTGTAGTCTAGCACTGGGGCATCATGCGGCAGACATCTAGCATCATGTCTCTCTCAGTCGCATTATCCTGACACCAGGAGAACAATCCAAACACTAACCTCCTATTGATGAGCGCCAAGTGAGGCAGCTGCTAATATCAATTTTATGTCTTTCTTATGACTCAGCCAGGGTTCGAACCCACAACCTCCTGCATCCAAGGTGGACCTTCTAGCCACAAGGCCACTGGAGCAGTTAGAAGTAGTAGTAGTAGTGGTGGTATCAAATGTAGTAGTAGTAGCATTAGCAGTAGTAACTATACCAGTGGTATTGGTATCAATAGAAATAGTAAGAGTAGCAAGTATATCGGTAGTTGTAGAGCTGGTGACTAGCTGAAGTAGTAGCAGTAATGACTGCAGTGGTGGTGGGTGGGTGTCATGATAGAATAATTAGTGTTACTAATTGTTAGAATTTAAACTGTACCTTGTATATATTTCTCTTCAACTACATTTGAAGTGTTGTTAAGTATGTTTTAATTAAATTCATGGAATCTAATAAAGAATACAATTATTCAGGGGGCCCCGAGTGGCCGAGTGGTCTAAAGTGCTTTCCATTACAGATGACTGCCATCTCACACTCTGTCAGTGTGGGTTCGAGTCTTAAGATTCGGCTAATGTAGTTATCTGAGAAATCTTGCCAGTAGCTTCTCGTGGGTCAGTAGTTCTTTCCAAGGTTTTACCCAGGTTCTTCCTCCACCAATAATACTGGCCGCCATATATAGCCTATCGTGTACTGAAAAATGGCGTTAAACCCTACAACAATAATGACTCAGAATTTCTGTTGAAAAATAATGCATAACAAAAGTATTTTCGAAACCAACTTCTTAATTTTGCGTAAGCTTAATCTCCTGCACATTAATATTATATATGAATGAAATAATAAAATATAATTTTAATCAGCAGTAGATTGAAGAGGAAAGGAAGCCCAATAAAATTAGACAATAAGAATGACATTAATGTACAGGATGTACTCACTTATAAGCCAATTCCAAAATGCAAGCAATGTAGACCCTGATCTACCATCATGATTCCCAACAAACCCAGATCTCCCAGTGCATTATGAGACAGAAGATCTGAAAGTTTTCACATGGACTAGGCTTATACTAAAGTATATACGTTAATAAGTACAGTCCCATTGAAGTTTGAGTGAGTGTGTGTGAGATGATATGGATTTTTGTTTGTTTGATTAGAATTTTTAACGTAGATTTAAAAAATTTTCAGTCATATTGCTACAATGTCTGCAGTAAAGCAGTTTATAGTGATGTCTAGCACTGGGGCATCATGCCCAGACATGTAGCATGATGTCCCACCCAGTCACATTATCCTGACACCAGACCGACTAGTACTAACACTAACCTCTTAATGCTGATCACCAAGCGAGGCAGCTGTTAGTACCAGTATTTTAAGTCTTTTGGTATGACCAGACATGATTTTGACCTTTAAAAAAAAAAAAAATGAAAATGCGAAAGATGGGATTGTGGGTACTCCTCCAACAGGGTCTCAAGGAGCAGCACCCGTGATCAGGGGGTTCCGGGGGTCAAAGATGCATTTTAAACGCATGAAAATCTGTTCCTGGTGAAACTTGTGACCATAATATGTAACAAAATAATCATTTCAAAAACTAACAAACTTACCAAAAATTTGAATAATTTTACAATATTTATTGTCACATGAATTTGTTGTCCAATACTATTGGTACTTAAGCTATTTCATGTGCATGTCTGTGTTCACATCGTAATTAAGTCAATAATTAGGCATTTTTTCCTGCCAACATATTACATTTCTATCTTTTCATAATAAATATGTAAAATAAACACCCAAATATATCATGTATTGGCGACTTGCTGACAGAGGGCTTCATTTTTTTCCATATGCAGCTTCATTTGTAGGTGCGATTCCAGACTCTTTCAACAATGACTTCTGTAAGGTATATATTGCAGGGCACAAAATGCCAGTCGAGTGTTCAGTTTTCTTAAAATTTACCAACTCAATTTCAGTCGACAATCCATTCCGGCCATTCCCTTCCAATTTTTTAAAACCTTTATCTAAACTTTTCGTGTCATTGTCTCTCTCAACAACTACAGCAGTAACAGCACGCTTCTTCTTTCCATTGTCATCAGTTTCCTTTACACGAAGATTCATTGAATGAATTGAAACTTTTGACCAACCAGAATACTCTTTACTAGAGTCGTGGGCTAACTAATATATGGAGTGAATATGTTACAAGGATTCTTGCGGAATGGGACAGAAATGAATGGTTAAAAACCGGGGAAAAAAAACGAATCGGACATTTTTAAAAATAAAAACGGACTATATCAAGAAAAATCGGATTAAAGTCAGGAGAAAAGCGGAATTCTGTATTAAAACGGAGAAAATTCATGTCTGTATGACTCAGCCAGGGACTGAACCCAAGACCTCCCACTCCAATCTCTGATGTTCTAACCAATAGGCCACCGGAGTGGTTGATATGGATTTTTAATGTAGCTTAAAAAGTTTCAGTCATAACGCTACAATATCTGCAGTGTGGCAGTTTATAGTGAGATCTAGCACTGGGGCATGCCACAGATATGTACCCACCCAGTCCCATTGTCCTGACACCAGGCCAACCAGTCCTAACACTAACTTCTTAATGCTGAGTGCCTAGCGATGCAGCTGTTAGTACCATTTTTATAGGACTTTGAGTTTGAATCTGTAACCTCCCACATCCGTGGTGGATCTGCAATGAAGTTTCAAATACATTAATTGTCCCAATTACCTTAAATATTTCATATACTTTTTTGTAAATTTTCATCCGAGACCAGTTTTCTGTGTCAATCGGATTAATGGCTGTGAAGAAGCGACCCCAAGGAGAAATGACAACATCAAGATCTGGCACTGCCTCTATATGGGAATGGACATGGCTGTGCAGCAAGTGTTGTCTCTCTTCTTCAATCTCAGCTGTAAAACGGGAAAGAAAAGGTTAGCAAACAATGAAACAAGGCCCCTGTCATGATATGGAATTAGAACAAATCTGAAAATGTACTAAAAATGGTATAATTCTGATTGCTTATACATTTAACTGAGGTAAATTTACCAAATTATTGAATTAACTTGATGTTGCTTTTGACAACAAAAACCTTGCAGCTTCATTGGCAAGGCACCTTGAGTATCTGTTGAACGATTTACCCCCACTATAGAGAATCTATGTTGGGGTTTGGACCGAGACAATGAAATCCCAGCCTAGGGGTTATATTATTTGTCTCCCCACGAGTCTTCTCCGAGTGGGGAGATATATAATGTAACCCCGCAGCTGGGATTTCATTGTCTCAGTCCAAACCCCAACGTAGATTATTTTTCTCACCCAATATTATCCTTTAAAGTAAAAAGAACTCTTTAAAAGTGTGCACGTCACAATGTTTACATGTGGCACATGAATACAAATAAGCTAATGAGGGTTGTGGTGTGACAGTTGAGTCTGAAGTACACAGTTCCTATGCGTGAGCAAAGAAAAATAACAACATAAAACTTGGCATAGTAATGAAGTATTATCATATTTAATATATGGATGTTATATGAAATTAACAATAAATAGATATAATTTATTAGAAAGAAACTGTTTCCTTTCATCATTTTCAATTTTGAGTACCCCACTCTCCCGTATAAAAGACCCTCGTCACCCTCCAAATATGCAGATCCCAGAGGATAACAATGTGCTAAACTTTCTGTTTCAAGTTCACTGATTCTTTGTAAATTTTTATTTCTGTCTTGGAAATATGGCAAGTGAGGCAGTGAAATTTGCTTATGGATTTGTGTGATGGGGGATAAATGATTCCTTCTGGCTGGTAAGTGTATTATTTGTCAATAAATATTGCAGGTATATTCAGCTGGAGCACAACGGAGATGCTTAACAAAATTATAATAAAGCATGTTTGATATAACACATTTCTGGCTGTTGCTAAGTTTTCCGTTGTTGTTTAGAGAGTTGGGATGCTATGAAGTGTATAGGTATATAGTCTTATGTGCATGGATCAGTGTTTTCTGACATAGTTCATTTCAAACACCATTGAGAATTTTATCCTATCTGAAGCACAGCAAATTTTCAAGTCAACTTCATTAAATGTAGCAAACAGTATATACAATGTATCACGTGATGTGTTTACAACTAGTTCAGTTGCTTTAGCTACATTTAATGATCTGAAAATGTACTGAGCTAGTCCTGCATATAGAATAAACTTGACCATGCTAGTTAGAAAGAACTAACATAATATCAAAACCTCGAAATAGTATGCGTCTGTGTATTTGTCTCTATCAAAAAGTTTTTGTTTTGGTTTATTTTCTAAGACAGATTGACCTTAAATAACAATGTTTTGGTTATATATTATTTGTTGTTGTTGTTGCTATTGCTGTTTTATTTGAGAACTATGGCACGGCATAAGCAGCAGCAGGAGCGAATCAGACAACTTTTTAGAGGCGTCGATTCGGCAAACCAAGGCTTCTTCGAAATAAAAAAAAAAGCATCCATTTGGCAAACTAAGACTTCCTTGTAAATATTTTATAGAGGCTCATTTGTCAAAAAAATAAGACGCCACAATTGTTGTCGCACCCCCCTGCTGCTGCATTGGGTTTAACAATCCTTGAAATCATAAACAATTTTCACGATGAAAGTCATTTAGGATTTCACAAACAGATTAATTTGTAAAACCTCACCTCGTAAATCAATCAAATTATTGGATTGGTCAGTGAGTTTGAAATTAATTCTCATTAGTGAATTATTATGACATCACATATAGACTGGACTAGTTGGATCCTCAATGATTAGAAACCCTGAAGGAGCTGTTGGTGCAAATGAATATAAAATATATCCTTGTTGGGCTTGATTTGATCTTTCGAGATTTATTTGGTAACTCCCTTCGATTACATCACATACTAAATTCAATGCTATCACCGAGGATATATTAACATTTTTAGGAGCGATATGTCTACCACCGCCGTCTGGGTCATTATTATGTTTGAGGATTGTTGCTTGTTGTTTCCATTTGTTGAGTATCAGAGAAAAGTTTTCTTGAATAAGATCATTAACTCTTTACCTACTAATGCTACTGTAGTGGCTCACTGCTATGCCTAGCTGCTGGGGTCACTACTGCAGCTGATTTGTGGGCTGACTACCAGAGCCAAATGCTGCTGTAGCCAAATGATAACTTTTTAGCTGATGTTTGGTTGGATTGTGTTAGTTATTTTCTCTCTAATAAACTGATTATAGGCTAAAATCATGCATATATAAAAGCTTTAACTACCTTATATCTGTTTGATTATTTTATCCTGCTGAAATCCAGGAATATAACACAAAACACTGCTTGTAAACACTAAAATTAACTCAAAACACTGCTTGAAAACACCAAAATTTATCAAGGAATAGAACACAAAACACTGTTTTTATACACTAACATTTATCCAGGAATATAACACAAAACACTGCTTGAAAACACTAACATTTATCCAGGAATATAACACAAAACACTGCTTGTAAACACTAACATTTATCCAGGAATATAACACAAAACACTGCTTGAAAACACTAAAATTTATCTGGGAGTCTTTTATACTAAGTTATTTATCAAATATATACATTTAATTACTAACACTGTTACCTAGTCACTATGTTCTACTATTTCTTAAGCAATTCCTCGTGATATCTATTTAAAGAAAAAATCTCTATTCTTTTTTCCCTTCATCCAAAACGAAAGTTAAGCCGACGCTTTCTGTAAACTCCGTTACTTTCGGCGCACGTGGTTCTCTTGTCCACACTTCGTCGTCTTCATCATCAGTTTCTGTCTCAATTTCTGACAGACTTGATAAAGAAGATATATTAATATCACTACCAATACTTCTTAATTCATGGTGGTCAATATCATCCTCAGAAAAACCAGAAAAGTCGGAATCTGAATCGCTATCGTAAGAGAACGCCATGGTTTCTACTGTCAACTACAAATGCATGTATTAACACACATGCGGTAAAAATTTGAAAAAAGGAACCGGATTTAGTAAGAACAATCATTTGTTAACTCTAATTTGATTGGTTGAATAGATTTTTACTTCCATATATTGACCAATACGATCGGTTGTAACAATGACATACAGCGCTGATCTATCCGTCACTAGGGTTTAAGAAGCATGTACGGCAAGCTGATATGTCCGTCATTGGGAGTAATAGTGCTCTGTTTACAAGCGGATCTATCAGTCACTGGTGAGGCTAAGCATATTTATGCAGCGGATATACACGTCAGTGGTAGTGAAAGAGTTAACAGATTTTTTTAGTTCATTTGCGTTATACCCATGAAACTTGAAATCGGGTAAATCGGCCTCTGTTATATTGTAACCAGTTAGGAATTTTTGTTTATCTCCGCTCTTATCATTACTTGAATTATTCGTTTGCTGATATATTCCATATCGGATACAAGCTGATTTAATATCCTAATGTGTTTTATGATCTCATCACATGGTTTTGTTATATCAGAGAGATACTCTTGGAAGCTCCGTCGTAGTCATTCTAGTTGTGTTCTATGTAATCGATTAATCTCTTTCAAATAATCAATGACGCTGGTTAACGTAAATATAATTGTAATGGATGAATCAGGAGTTTTCTCAAAAACAAAATACCATTGCATGGTATTGTTATCGATAAATGTAAATCTATCGGTTAATTTTGTATTTTTTATATAATGTAAATATTCTAGATATGATGGGTTGATTTCATGATATGACTGTATATCCGTGACATAATCAGGTTTTTTAGGTTCAGGTATTTGATAAGATGTCCGAGGTGTTTTTTCAGGCCATCCTAGTATTGTCCTTATTGAACTCTGATAGATATTTACGCCATACGTAGGCGAGTTTATCTCAATGGCGGATGATAACGTCGGCTCACGAACTGTTACAGTGATCTTCGATTCTGGTGTTCCAGTAATGGATTTTATTCTACGCTGAAATTCAGCATGGATTTGTTCGATTTGGTATGACCCAGATGGTAGCAAAACAACGTTCCAGTCTGGAGTTCTGTCTTCGCGATTCTTATTCGCAAACACCAAGGAATTATTCGGTTGTTGACTGCCAAACGCTACCGACCTAATATTAGCCCAATTGTGATACACTCGTAGTTTCGCTAACAATATCTCCTTCACGCGAATCATAGTAGGGAAATTCACACTGAATTCAGGATTCGTTGAGGTTATTGATATCATACTTGTTTTCACCGGGTTGGTATTTTCCGCTATTTGTTGAAGTAGTTCTTGCGGTGTTGTCATTGTTATTATACTTATGTTGTCGCTCAAATTTTCACATCACGGAATCATAAACACGTACCACTGCTGAGAACTCATTATCTGATATTAATGTATCATTGAGTGACGACGATATCATCAAGGATAATTGTGAGTATGCGGTTGACACAATATGGAATTTAACTATGTAGTCTTGTAGTTTACGCTGGCTGCATGATGATATTTTTTTTGTTATTATTGAAATAATTCCCGCGATTGTTGTCACTGCTGATATACAAATTGGAACAGCTATCAGAGCAATCATTGTCACCGAGGAGAGTATAATACCAGCTCCGGTTATTACACCACTCACCGAGTAGATGGTAACATTAACTGCAGTGATTCTTCGTCGGTATATTTTAATTTTTACTTGAAACCCCTCAGTGAGTGTTTTGAGTTTAGTTTAAAATTCTCTGACCTGATAATAGCGATATTGCTGTGATGACATCTTATTTATTACAACTAAATTGAATTTAGTTGTTTACTTAAATCCGCTACGAATTTCACATACCATGTTACTGATACCCTAGCCAAATTATTATCCGTGGTTGTTATCGTAAATCGTTCAGTTGTATCCTTATCGATGATTGTTGATATTATATTGTTGACCCCAGATGAACTCGTTGATGAAATATTAAATTGAGTTGGTGTCACTAGTGTTAATCGATAAATACCCTTGACGGTTGCAGTGATACTTAATATGTTGTTTGTAGGAGTCCACGCAAATGATCCGTATTCAATCGTGTATACTACGTTGTTGGTTTTCTCAGGAGGAATTTTTGTTTTTCAATGATTGCTTTCATCCTCGTTGCATCATTTTTGATTGCCTCAATGAAGTTTTTCATATCTTCGATGGATTTTTTAATATCAGGGAGTTTTATGTCAATTTTATCTAACGTGGTTACAAAAAATTTATCAATGATATTTTTACGAAATGATGTCAACTTTTCAACGTGATCTTCGTATCTGGATTGAAGTGTTGCAAACTCTAACATATAAGTTTTTACCTCAGTGAGCTTCGGTGTGGTCACTGGAGGGTTATCAAAAAATTCTAATACGGATTTATTAATATTGTCCATGATGGATTTTTGTAAATCAGTAAATTTATTAAATGTATTTATATGATCGTTATACTTTTCAACATGATCTGCGTATTTAATTTGAAGTGTTGCAAACTCTGATATAGAAGTTTTATCTCTGCAAGATTTGGTGATGTCACTGGAGGATGTCCCAAAAATTCTAATAGTGGTTTATCAATATTGGTCATGATGAATTTTTGTAAACTAGTAAATTTATTAAATGTATTTATATGATCGTCATACTTTTTAACGTGATCTGCATATTTAACTTGAAGTGTTGCAAACTCTGACATAGAAGTTTTTATCTCTGTGAGCTTTGGTGCGGTCACTGGAGGATTATCAAAAAATTCTAATACGGGTTTATTAATATTGTCCATGATGGATTTTTGTAAATCAGTAAATTTATTAAATGTATTTATATGATCGTCATACTTATCATTGAGTGATTTCAATGAATTTGCTGGGATATATAATTGTTATCGAGTGTTAATATTTTATCGGTGATTGTTGAAACATGTGCGCCTGGTTTGAGTTTACCCTGATCAGAAAACAACGTTATAGTATTTTCTACTACGTTACGTTGTTTAACTAAAATATCATCCAGAGAAACATTACTAGTTTTCAATTTACCCTGACGATCTTGAAAAATAACTATTTCATTGGGATCAACACTTGCTAAGTTCAACATCTCAGCTATTTCATCTTCGATTATTGTTTTTTATATCACCGGTTGCAGATATTTCTGCTGTGGGTTTTTTCAACATTGATAAAGATCTCCCCCAAATATCGACCATTGTTATTTTATATTACTTTCTCTCTCTAAAAAGCGACTACTAGTATATTTATTTACGACTTGATGAGGTGGTTTTCTCGATGATGAAATAGCGTCAAGGACATTCAATACTTCTATGCCGCATATTGGTGGGTCATTCATTTGTTGTGTTGGTAGCATAGAATACCAAGTCTTCATTTTTATGAAAGGTGTTTAATTGTTGTATATAACTCATAAATTCTTTAGGCAGCGCTAATCCATATGAATCGAAAAAAACGATTACACGCGGATCAATCACGTATGCAACCCAGTGGGTTCCAGGTCCGATGCTGTTATCAAGATTAATGATACTGGTTTCAACGTTTTTGGGTTGTGCCGGCAACTGATCTTTCATAAAGACACCTCTGAAGTTTTTAATCGCTAGTTTTTTAGCGGCATTGAGTAAATCAAAATTTGACATGGGAACTATTCTTGTTAATAAACCGTTCCTTGGATTCTCAGGCCGTTTCTTTTGCACCATGAATATGGGGTTCCTGGTAGTCTTAGACCCTTTCCCTTTTTTTTGTATCCTTTCCCGGTAGCTTTCTTTAGTGCCATCCCTGCCGCGGTACCAAAGGCTCCTAACGCTGCCACTTTAGCTACCGCTGGGGCTGCTGCTGCAATCAACACTGGTAACGCAGCTAACAACGGAAATAAACCACCTGATTTTATCATGTTTTTGATCGCAGCTGCAGAGAGAGTGATCTGAACACCTTTTTTAACTTTGAAAGCATCACTGAAATGTTTTATTTGACGAGTTGTCAATGATAATTTATTCTGACCACCAGACATCTGACTGTGTTTCAGCGTTATCGTGGTTCCACATTTTTAGCTGATTCTGATTGCAATTTTTTAATTTGACCAGGAGTTAACGTAACACTAATATGACTATATGACATTATACAATAACAGATTGATCTAATTGTTACATGTTTTTGGAAAACACTACATGTTTTTGGAAAACACTACATGTTTTCTACTGGTGCATCAATTGCTTTCATTCGTCCACCAACACCTTTGATTTATTACTGAGAATGACAGCAACTGCTCTATAACCACCAGCAGGAGGATCGGTTACACGAGTTCTAAAGTGTATATCGACAACAGATTGTCTTGTTAAATCAAGACGTTCCAGCAAAAGTAGTAGATGGGATTTAAACTTTTAAAATCCAACTGTGATATTTGCAGACCAGTATCTACATTTTGATTGCGTTCCATATATGACAATAAACGATGATACACACGTGCTATTTGGTTGGTATTGTAATCAAGTAGTATGTCCTCGGATGGTTCCTATTGTCTGTTTATTCTCAGCGAGACTTCATTAACACCTATCTTATCAAATATCATATGGCTGCGTTCCTGAGAGAAAAATCGCTCTCTATTCTGTAGCGCAACAAATATATGATGTGGGGCTGAAATACCTTGTTTTGATGCCAGGTGCCATGTAAATGTACCATTAATATTAGAATCCATAGTATCCGTGTTCACTGATAACCAACTTAGCAATGATTTTCCTCCATGATCCATAAATGATAGTAATTGTTCTTCTGTTGTGATTGATGGAGTCATTACTGGCATCCACAATGATAGTTTTGTTAAAATGACTTTACCCTCGGGAACACCAGCACCATGCCAGATTGCATCATTATCATTACCCTTTCGCATGAGTGCAATTGTATGCTTTGCTCCATAGATAACTTTTCGGACATTTCTACAGAATCCAAATATATGATGCAGTGGAATCGCGCATAAAAATTGTCGACGTGGTCTTTTCAACATTGATACACGTGTTGCAAATCCTAGGTTGTAATTAAGATTAGTACTTTTTATAACATCAAAGACATCGGGTTGTACATCAGATGCCGTAGCTCTTGGTGTCCGTAATTTAATATACTGAATGTGTTCAGCGTTATCAGTAATATCCTTAGAAAACATCATAGATGGACCCGCCGATCTTGTATAATCATCGGAATATCTTGTTAACCCTATTATTGTTGTTGCAATATCAATCTCACATTCAATAGATTCAATTTCTCTTCCATCAATCATATCTAGCACTATCGAATAATGCCATGATACCATTATTAACAAAACCAACTCATAAATTTTGGTCATCTGTGTATGGTGTATTAGCTGCAACATTTGTTACAAGTTCTCCTTCCACTTCAATAAATGCTTCAGCGGGTAGAAAGTATTTATTGGTATCATGAACTTGAAGTTCAATTCTTGATCGAAGATCAGGTTGTACTGCATGATAAGAATAAAATTGATAATCACGTACAGAATCATCTTTACGCACTGGGGCTTCCATATCAAACGCTGGATCAAGTGTCTGTTTGAACATTTTATTATATATTCCTTGATCTAAATCGTGGTTTTCGTTGTGGTTTAAAGCCACTTCCCGCTATCATATTTGCGGTAATATTATCTTGGTTGCTGGTCGCCAATGATGCTAATTTCTGATCCACTGCGCTATTTATTATTTTGCTAACATTTGCAGGCATCACTTCCGTAGATGGCAGCAATGACTTCATCAGTAGTTTCCTTCGGCGCCGAACGATATTAGTTTTTCTTTAGCCACGGAAAATGCTTTCCCGGCAACATCTCCAACAGCACTAATACCCTTATCACTAATAACATCAATGCCTTTCATTGATAATTGTTTTGCGATTGGTGCTATTTATGGAGCCATTCTTGCAAATAACCCTGCAATGGTATTGCCGAGACTATCACCATAGTACGCTCTATAAACAGGCAATCATGAATTTACTACATAGACGCTGGTTGGTTTATCATGGTTGTAGTGTATGATCATCTTATTGAATTACTATTTATCTAATGCGGTGATGAAAAATCCAAGGGATTTTCAGTCACTATGATAACCATGATGCTCGGCTAACTCATCAATGAAATCTCCATATATTTTGATATCCATGATGCCACCTTGAAATAACCGCATGCAGATATCAGCTGCTTCATTAATTATTTCCGGTGAGTTATTTCCAGCTCGTTTCCCTCCTATGAGTACTTCTAATCGTGCTATATCGCTAAGATTATTACCAGGACAACGAATAAGACCACTACCTGAAATCCCACTGGAAAATCTTTGATTGGAATCTCGTCGAGATTTAGAAAATCCCTTTCCACT
The DNA here is from genome assembly GCA_029339505.1 of Unio delphinus. Lineage (NCBI taxonomy): Eukaryota > Metazoa > Mollusca > Bivalvia > Unionida > Unionidae > Unio > Unio delphinus. The sequence goes on along the minus strand of JAQISU010000094.1, from coordinate 2,932,905 downwards.
TGATTTTTTTAGTGATACCAGTTCCACCCACAGAATCGTCTTCTTCCATTATTTCTATTTCCAGGGTTGGGTATGTATACTCACTCTTTACTGCGGCTAGAAATTTTTTTAAATCAGAACTTATTTCTTTTGTTATTTTAGTTTCACGATGTTTTGCTAAAAACATCTTCTTTGCCCAGATGTTAATGTTTTTTACAAAATATCTAGACATGTCATCTTTTAAAAGCCTATCTCTTATAACTTTATTAAAATTTTCTTAGTAAAATTAGCTAATTCAGAGTCTGTTTTGATTTCTCTAATTTTATTTAACGTATCAACTGTAAATATTTTTTCGGGTCAATAGTCTTTTCTTACAGTATCACCTTATTGTTCAGGCGATGAGCTAATATCAATATCACCAAGTCGTTTGACTTCTCTTTGAGTTAATATATTACCATGGAGTTTTTGTAAAGACTTCTGTGTTTTTTCAGCTTCCTCTGTTATTTTTTCAAGTACAGGAAGAAGAGGTGTTTTTTTTCTCCCTTTCTCTTCCTCGGGAATATCTCTGTATATTGCTCGCTCAGTAGTCAATTTTACATCTTTGGTTGCAGTGGTTATTGGTTTAAAAAATTCTTCAGTCCCTGTTATAAAATCAGTCTGCGAATATTGTCTAGCTTGTAGTTTATTACTGACAGAATCGCGGATTGGGATGAACTTCTTAATTGCGGCAAGCCGCTCACGTGCTAATCTAGTTGTTAGTGCTTCATTTACCATTATATAGAAAACGCTAGCATTTTTAAATGTACGATCTAAATGACCAAAAAATCAATGAAAAATGCAACAAAAATAAACAAATATAAAAAAAAAATCTACAAATTCATTCACGGTGAAGAGCACACGCATACCTGTTAGGTGAGTAAGAGTTCTACCTCCATTTGGAACCCCTCAGGTGTTATTCACATCTGACTGAGCCCAGAGGTACCACGAAACATAGTCTCCAAGGAGTTCTAACTTGCCAAATAGCAGATTAGAACTCCAAGAAGATATGCTTAGTGAATGGACGTCACATGATATATACAATTATTTACATTATTACATAGGACAGCACAAGGACAACAGGGGCGCCCATATCTCCAGAGAATTTTCTAAGCGAAACGAAATGTTAGAATATTCAGAAGAGTGTCGATGTATTTTGTACATCCCCCCAAGAATTAATTTCCCAGGGGTGTATCAAAATCACACCATCACGTATTTGACGTGATGGGAGGTGTACATGAAGTACCTTTGGGCTGGCACCCCCAATCATATAGAAAAACCTCGAAATCGGTACCGTCGATAATATGTCTATTACGAGAATCGAACCATGGGCCTCGGAACGAAACTGCAACGCGTTACGAATACGCTAAATTTGATATCTACAAGTAAATGCTTCTGAATACGATATATGTGTATCAAACCAAATACATGAAAAAAACATCCCAAAAAAAAAGAATACAACTGTTTGTAATACTACATATTTGATTCGTTTTTTTACAGATTATATCTCCATTGAGAATCATGATAGTTTAAAGAGTAAAATATGGTTAAACTGTCTTCCTTTCCTTAGCTCTATTTGTTCTAAATGGACAATTAAACAACGAGTCTTATTATAGTGAATAGAGAGACAGTCTGACGGAAGGAGACAGACAGACAGACAGACAGACAGACAGACAGACAGATAGATAGATAGATAGATAGATAGATATATGTTTGTTTGTTTGATTAGGATTTTTAACGTAGCTTTAACAATTTTTCAGTCATAATCCATTAACTGTGGTCAAAACGTTTATATCACGGGTCAACATTAGTTGGTTACAAGCAATAATTAAATAATGTAGACAAGATCTGAAGCTGCAAAATGACTAGGATATATCCAAATTTGTTTGACTGCTGTAAGATTGCATTTATAATGATCCCCCAGCTGACTGACAGACATAGTATTAACAGCTGTGGGAGTGTTGATTCAAATCGATAAAAGGCATGCCGTAACTAACGTTTTACTGGGACATCAAAAGCCTTATTGATTTGTCTTAGAACAGGCGCTCAGGGCGCGGACAGTAGACAGGGTTATTTAAAGAACATGGAAATTGTGAAAAACACTTGCTATTGTTTGATTCAACAACGACAGGTTCAAAGTACTATAACACTGGAAACTGTGGACATCCATTGCATAACTTTTAATCTGTGTACTGAGACAAAGTTTGCCTGACATAAAATCAACCAATGGAATTTAATTGGAAAAACCCATTGAGGGTAACTCTTTCATAAGCCATACACATACCTGCATGAGTTATCTACCTTTGGTGTTATACACATAATACAAAATAGAATTCATAAGTAAACGAATTGAATTCTGTTTTGAAATTTTTTAGAAAAAGCGGATTGAGTTTTATTCTCTGCAATAAATCGTACAGAGGCTCTACAAATATCGAAATACCTACTGGCTTCATTCATTGATTTAAATTCAATTTCTTCGTTACTTTTTATATTAAATGATTTTATAGGCCTGGCATTTTTCGAGTTTTTTCCAGTCTCACCTCGTTTTAAATTCTCACTTTGTGAAATAGCTTGTAAATTATTCAAAGAATTATTCTGAGGATTGGAATCAATATGATCAATAACAAGATCATCTTCGATCAATCCGTTATACACCTCATACACGAAACGATGACAGTAATATATCTTCTTTCCAAAAGAAAATTAAAACATCCGATACCATTGTCAAAACCAACTGGATTTTTCAGTTTGCGGTTTCTGACAATACCGTCACAAGACGCTTCGTAATCGCTGATCACGGGAATCAGTTGAAATTCTTGGTCCATTTATATATAATACTATTTGTCTAATTAATTGTTTGGTTTAATTATTACTTTGGAAATCTTTCAATAGTCTTGAGGTGTTCTTATGATTTTGTTGCTGACTCTGTCACAGTCATTGATGGAGTTTTTGACGTAATCTTAGATTCGCTTATCATAATAACGCTTCAACTCTCTATATTTGCTTACCACAGCAACTGAGACACAACTGCGATTTTCGTCTCACACCTACCCCACATTGTATGCAAGGGAGTGGTCCAAAACTTCCGTTACGAACGCTTTGTAAATGATATCCACAGAATTCCTTTCTGCATGATTTGTTACATGCGGTTACTGATCCTATCATAAGCCACTTGCAATGGTTCATTATATAATAAATTCTTTATTTAAATACTTGTTTTAATTATAATATGGAAGAGTTCGAGAGATTATCGAAACTTAAGCCTTGAAAAAATGTTAAATTCAATCTTGATAGAGTCTTCGTAGATGTACCAAAGGGTCTAATAAGTGATAGAAGCATGATAGGTAAAATCCGCAATTGTTTCAATGAATTCAAATGCGATGAAGCATCTCACTGTTGGTCAACATTTCGAATTGATGGTGACGTTGATGCTACCATGAACGACGAAAGAGCAGCAGTGATAATCTCACATCTTGACAAGAAAAAGTACTTTTTTAAAAAGAAATTCATTATCCGCTCAGAAATGGGAAATTGGATTATTCGAGACAAATTTGAAACAATTTTGAAAGATAAAAGAACTATCACTTTGAGTCATGATTCCAAACCAGGATTGCTGACTGGGATTGACTAACCGTACTATGAAAGATCCTATCCTGTAACAGCAGTTGTTTATGGGATATATTCGTTAAATGATAAACCGAGAATTGAAAAATTAAAACCAATGAAACTGTCACCGCCGATCTTATCATCGGGAATAAATTGTGTAGCAGAACGAATAATAGAACACTTCACAAATGCGCTGCATGGAAACAAATTGACTGATTTAAGACGTAAAAAAATAAATGAATGGGAATTAACAGTTAGGAAAAACGGAGCATCAATTCAAGATACAGTCAAACCCACTTATCTCAACCTCGGTTATCTCGACAACCCGCTTATGTCGAGCGTTTTGGTCCGGTCCCGAAAAAATTCTTCTTTGTTATGCTATTTTTTTACCCGCTTATCTCGACCTCTGTTAAGTCGATAACCCGGTTATGTCGGGCATAAGTTTCGGTCCGAAGTAACATGTGGACCCGCTTAATTCGACGAAATGCAACTTTTTTACGTCAATCTCACAGAAATTGTACAAGAAATAGTCAGCAAAAGCGATCGATTTTCAGGCACAATTTTGGTCCGTTAAGGCAGTAGTCACATGTTTATTTCATATTATTTCTATTTTTGGTTCGTAAGAGTAGCTTAATCGATTAGTTTATTAAGAATATATCATGTTCACTACATAAAATATTCAAGGATTCACAAAGACAAGAGTGTGCACAAATTACAATGTAACTTTATTTTACGAAAACGCAGATTTCCAGGGTCGGTTTGCTTTGCAATAAAATAACCTTTGTATTTGATATCCTGCCGGTAAGTTCAAAGAATTAGTTTACTGCTCGCTACCGGATGTGTTTATTCACCACCCGTGCATCTATTTATTTGCCATCTGGAATCATAATTGATACAAACTCGCATTGATGCCTGCGGGGTAAGTAGTCTACTCAACATTAACTTGCTTTAATAAATACTCTTTGTAACCCATGCAAATGGCATTTTGTTCAAGTCTTGATGTGTCTTGGTTTTGAGTTCGCATGCAATATTTATACAGCTACAATCGGAAATGAAATCAATTACAGGATCACGGGGGCTTCGCTGATGTAGCAAACTGCGATTCTGTTTTCCGTTTTGGTGACAAAATGTACCATCTGGTGATATTTGTGGTGACACCAATTTTGGCTGATAAAAACCGTATATACAGTCTTGCGTTTCGAGTAGAGAAAATCAAAGGCACCATGACAGGAAACAATGTACTGGAATATATTGTTAAAATAACAAGTCCTTGTCTCATACTGACAAACCACCCTAACAGTGCACTGTTATATCATAATCCGCTAATGATGATATCTGGCCTTATTACTTTATGCAACTGACTAGTTAAAATCCGAATCCGCAGAAGGCGGAAACGTAAAATGAGTACAGTCAAGCAGATGACACTAATTTAAAAACAAATACCAGACAGAAGAAGAAAAAATACGTTTGCTGACACTTCAAAGAGAACTGATTACCTTTGAAGCACTGATATATACTAAACAAATAAAACAAATCTGTTTCAATGTTCTACAATTATCTGAAGTTGCCGCAGCAATAGCAAACAGGTATTTGTTTGACCCTTCAACTGGAGCCTTTAGCGGCGCCTTCAATAACAAACGAACCATCATCAAAGTAAGCCGACGACCTTTGCTCAAAAAAAGTCAGCAAAAAACACCTCAAATAAAAGCATTGCCTTATTTTTCACAGTGATTAGAACATATTTATTGTGTTGCAAAACTTTCCTGTTTGCAAAAGAAGAAAAAAAAAAAAAAAAAAAAAATAGAAAAAACGTGCGTACGGAGGACTCATGCATGGGCGATTTTCTGCATCCCGTACCAAAAGTTTGCGTCCAAATACGCGTAATTAAGCGTTTCTGAGATCTCTGACTGTGTTATGCGTGAATGGCGGGTGCCTGAAAGCAATCGGTGGATGTTTCTCTCTCAATCTCTCGTTTGTGATTTTCTTTGATCCATTTTTCGATCTGATAACATATTCAAACCTCTGAGTACAACCAAACATGATTTGTTTTTCAATATTCACATCAATTATAAAAATGTGTCGTGTGTTATCTGACATAAGTGATGCACACTACAGTAATGGATGCATACGCTACATGTGATATAAGGAGTTCATAGATATATTTTTTCTTTAATAAATTACTTATGATGATAAAAAAGGAATAAATGATAACAACACCAGGTTAGTTCATTTCATTTTATTATCAATTAAGCGTTTTGTTTATTTTATTATAACATGCAGTGGGAGGGGATTCCAGTAAACACCAGCAAGAGACAGGAGTAATGCTCAAGGACATTTTTAAAATTACCGGTTTTTATGAATCCGGATATCTCGGGACCCGGTTATGTCGACGATTTTTTTACACCCCTGATGCAATCGAGATAACCGGGTTTGACTGTATAACCAAATTAGAAATATCATTAAGATTTCCAATAACCATAATGATGATAACAGGAGAGGTATTACACGAATCAAAATATAAATCACAAGGAGCTCCAATCAAAATTATTGACCATAACGAACACGCTTGGACACATGCAGTAACATTATTTCCACGGGATAGAACAATAAAATATTACACTGGAAATTTATTTGATTTTATTTATCAGTTAAGTAAAAACGATCCTGTGTCAGTGTGGTTACTTCACAGTTTTGAAGATGAAGAGGGTAAATTCGATCAATTTGTAAGACCCAATGGAGAATTATACCGTATGGAAGCCCTGCACAATGAAATGAAAAAAGTAGTTAGTAGTTTTTCAACAGAACACGACAAACAATTATTAACAAACTGTTTTACAATTCCGTCAGTTGCAGCTCATTTTGCGAGAAAGAAGAATATGTGGAAACCAACAAGAGCTGAACCAACAAGAGCTGAATTTCTATCAGATATCAAATCAAGCTGTATAAAATATAACCATGGTTGATTATGGTATACAAAATACACCTCTGAAAGTATTATTTCGGTTGATATAGTTGCGTGTTATCCAAGGTGTTTTCTCGGGTATGGAGAACGTGCTGAGTATTTTAAACGATTTGCACATCCCACACATGAAATGACCCGTGATGCGATTAATGGACCACATCCCGATTTTGATTTAACTGGATTTACTTGTGTGGTATCATTTGAATTGGCTACAGGACTTCATTCGTGCTGTTATATTTGGATTGGTAGACACATCTCTGAAAAACACTGGATGCCAATAGTGTTATTACGGTATATGATTGATTCTAAAATGCTGATATCGCTGATTGTCAGTGAAGCAATTATATCATAACGAGCGCAGACTGAGGTCTGGTTACCATAACCTGATAGTTTAGATAGTATAATCAGCGACTATAGAAAACAATTTCCTGATCTAGACGAAGAATATATCTTGAAATGGTCGAAACAGATCTTTGAAGTTAGAAATAAACACGCAAAAGATCTCGGTAGAAAAATAATCGGTAAATTCACTCAGGGTGGAAAAAAATATGACAATAACGGATATTCTTCACGATTGATTATAGATGATGCTGAATACGATTTTTATAATTGCGGATGTAACATCTAAAGGTATATACCTCAATCGTAAAGACGCTTTCTTGTCCGATGGAACACAATTGGGTACAATTGTTACTTACAACGATGGAAAAATTCTTTAGTATGCACATTTAAGGGTGTCTATGCAAGCTTATGCTTCTATTAATTTATTTTCAATGATAAATAGATTTCCTGACACTGCAGTTAGAGTCGCCGCTGATTCATTTTATATAAACGTGAAACATAGCGAAGCAGTGGCCGAATTTACAAATTCCGACAAGAGTTGGGGATCATGGAGAATTAAAAAAGAAATGCTGCGTGATTATTCCAAATCAGCAGATGTTACAATTGAAAACAATTACTTGAAAAATAATCAGATATCAGAACTATCTAATGCACCGTCGATATCTGATCCAATATGTAGATATAAAACAGTTTATTTAAACGGATGTGGTGGGTCAGGAAAGACGACTCGTGCGATTGAATTATTTCGTAAGAAAACTTCTACGGATTTTCACGCATCAAACATGATTGTGCTAACACCAACCCATAGACTTGCAAGAGAGATGAAACAACAAGGAATTAATAATTAATGCTTGCACTTATCACAGTTTTTTTCGATGGAAAGATGACGAATGAACTCCTGAATGAATGGGTGAAAAATATATTCCTGAAGTCATAATTTTGGGATGAGATATGCACTGTGTCATTAGATGTATTACAAAGATTTCTCGATTGGTTATTACTAGCAAATACAAAAGTGATAATGTGCGGCGATCATGGCCAACCACCACCATTTGTCGGTTTATCCCCACATGATTGGCTGAAGAATTTTGTAGACTATTATGAAGAAATTAATACTGATCATAGAGCACTTGATGAACGCGAGTTCAAGAAACTAATTAGATTACAACCGGATAAAATCCAATGTGAAATAGCGCGTGAAATAATTTCGGAAACACCATTAAATGATTTTTGGGAAGTGTGGAGACCAAATGATTTGATAGTGGCAAGTAGAAAAATAGTCAGAGACACACTTCAGATGAAGTTATTTGAATTGCATAAAGAAAAATTTGCAACACTTCCAACACCGCTGTGTTATAGACCCAATGATACACGAAAACAGAATATTGAAGTTGATATTCCAGGCTTGACAGAGAAGCAGAATTTAGTGTTAAATGATATTGTGTTGGTTGATATCAATATCGTCGAAGATGAATTGCGCGCTGATAAACCCCCATGGACACTAGGTTACGCAGCGACAATACATTCTTCACAGGGATTGACTATATCCGATACAATTGTTTGGATGGTAGATAATCACATCGAGTGGTCAAATTTAGTTTATCTTGCAGTATCCAGAGTACGAAGAATAAACTTCGAAGAGTTGTTTTAGATGCTAATGACACAACAATAAGTGATATTGTCAGCGATGACATAATCACAAAAAAAATAATAGAGAATTTGATACTGATGCTGAATTAATAATTACACTGAAACAACAACAGAAGTTGCAATTGCAATTGTATAATGAATTGGTTTTGGTCGGATAAGGATTCTCGACAATTTACCGTAGACAGAAAAAATAGCAGTATTGGTCATACCAGAGATAATGTGATGCTGACTTGTCTTGAGTGCAACAGACGAAGAGGTGCTAGTCAAGACCACGCGGGGATAATTGAATATCCTCGGGTATCACTTGTAGTTGTTCACGAGTAAATCCTCGCTGAGGAGCAGTTGAATCCAATCTATAGATTGCTGGTCTACCCGTGGATCATGTTATACTAGATATTTGATGCGTAGTAACACTCCAAATAGGCTCAGTAGCTCTGTTTTTTACCACCTTCAAGCTCTCCTGGTTCATATAAATATCTAACAGTGACATTGCTGAGTATTGGTTGTTTTGAAAAATCATTTTGTGGTTTTATGGGTATATACTTTTTTCTAATTGCGTTGTTAGGTTTCATGTTGATTGTTCGAGTAATCTCATTATTTAGCACGGTAATTACGCCTGGTAATCTCTTGACCCATTCCCGAGATCGTTTATCCTGGATGAATGCCTTTGCATATTGATATCCAAATAACCGCTCAGCAAGTGTCTGATTAAATCGTTCAACAATTGCCTGATCGCGATGTAGTGCAGTATGTCATCGTCTGATGGTGACATTATGATGCTTCATTGTTGATAACACTGCACCTTGAAATTCCTTGCCAGGATCAACTTGTAATAGATTTGGCCAATGCAGAGGACCCCTACGATAAATCCTATCAAACGCAGAAGCCACTTCAGTTGATGATTTTGTTTTTAACCGCTCTGCACGTTTGTATCGACTCGCAACATCAACTACGGTTAATGCATATTTGTAAACACCATCATGCGGCAGAAATAGTATATTAGCCTGATGAACCTCATTAGGGACGGTCACATCAAAATGCGAGTAGTTAAGTTGTTTAGGCGGTGGTAGATAAATTTGCCATATCGCCTGTTTAGATAACCAATCTGCTGCAGTGGTATTTATCACCTTAGATGCGCTAGCGAGTTTGCCAATTGCTGCTTTACCCCTCCAGTATCCTCTTGGAGAATAATAAATAGATTCCATGTTGTTATTAATTACCAGCACCCAACATTAATTTACCCTTCATTGCCGATTTTATCACAAATGAAGCCAATTTTTCTTGAAGGATTATCAGTGATAGAATTCAACGCATGAATTAATTTCACATCTGCGATATGTCTATGTTGCGGATTGCTGCTTTTATGAGCAACATCATGAGCATGACACGCCTTATCAATAGCGTTTATTGGGTTTTCACCGGGTCGGGGTTGGTTTTGATCATTGAGTCTGATATAGAGTCTGGTCCCGGGTCCACAATAATTATACCCTGGAAGGTGTTTTTCTTCTGGATATCTTGCCCATGGTGTTCCCGGAAGTTTTACTAACTTGGCTGCAATATCACCTCCTCGTTTTTTTAAAAATCATCTTTAGATTTCATAGAAACAAATCTAAATTTTTTTGTACCACATTGTAAACACTTACCAGAAAGTGCTGATCTGTTATTTTTAGTTGTAATCGTTGCCAAGTCGTTTGTGCCAGTACGCTTCTTACATTTCACACAATATAGATCCTTAATATATTTATAATAACATGAATGTAACTGATTATTCAGCTACCCGACAGCGGGAACCTATTAAACACCATGCGATGTTACTGAATTCAATTAGAATGATTATAATCGGACCATCTGGAAGTGGCAAGACACAACTGCTATTTAATTTGATAACGAGATGGATGAAATGGGATAAGTTGTATTTAATAGCCCCGAGTGGAGATGATCAGCGATGCTACAAAGTGTAAAAGGATTACAACGAAAAGGCAGCAGAAATCACCGGCGAGGGTATTATTGAATTTATAACCGATATCGAAGAAGCACAGAGCATTGATGATATTGATGAAAGTATTAATAATTTAGTCGTATATGATGATGTGATGTTAGACAATCAAAAAATCCCGCTAGGATATTTTCCAGAAAAACACTGACGTGATATATGTCACTCAACGATACACTCAAATACCAAAAGTGATCAGAGATAACTGCAATATTCTTGCTGTATTCAACGGAGTTGATACACATACGCTACAAAATATTCACCAGACTTGGTGCGGCAGTGATATGGATTAAAATCTCTTTAGAAATTTCTTTAGTCACGCTACGCTACAAAATATTCACCAGACTTGGTGCGGCAGTGATATGGATTAAAATCTCTTTAGAAATTTCTTTAGTCACGCTCAGTCTATTCCACATGGATTTGTAACGATAAATCTGTATGATCCTAGATCAAGATATCGTATCAGACTTGATCAAATATTCGATTGAAATCGTAGCAACTTTTATCGTGAAAATCGTTTACGATTTTAAGGATTGTTAAACCCATAGCAGCAACAGGGGGCGCAATAACAATTGTGGCATCTTATTTTTTGCCAAATGAGCCTCTATAAAATATTTACAAGGAAGTCTTAGTTTGCCAAATTGACGCTTTTTTTTCGATTTCGAAGAAGCCCTGGTTTGCCGAATCGACGCCTCTAAAAAGTTGTCTGATTCGCCCCTGCTGCTGCTGCATAAGACAAGAAGGGTTTCTTTTGTTAAAAGTAGTTCTGAGTGCGTGGACACCATGACTGAGACGATTGGTCTGAGATGACTAGACTGAGATAAGAAAAGTAAGGTTAGCAAAACAGCTAGATTTCCCTAATGCTTGGGTGAGAAATAAAAAATTGCCCAACCCCCATATGATTAATCCTAAAACATTGGTCATGTGCTAATGGAAGAGAAGAAAATAAGATCCAAAGAAGCACAACTGAGGAACATAAATAAATCTATAAATAAATTAATAAATAAATTAATTATTAATTTATTTTGTTTTCATACGCAAAGTTAAAAATAGTATTTAATGAGGACTGGTCAATGATTGTAGTGTGCTGATTTTGCAAGGACAGATAAATCCTGAATTTCTATTAAATCAGCATAGTTTTATAATCTAAATATGGCATAATCAGGTAGCCTTCTTCTAAAAATACTAAATGGCTCCATGCGGCATGAAGAGTTAGCTTTCTTTTAGTGGATGTTAAACGGCTCTATGTGGCATAAACTGGCAGCCTTCTTCTAGAAATACTAAATGGCTTCATGTGGCATGAAGAGTTAGCTTTCTTTTAGTGGATGTTAAATGGCTCCATGTGGCATAAACTGGTAGCCTTCTTCTAGCTAGTGTTAGATAACTATCGTAAGGTATTAGCAGAGAAAGAAAAGTCTACTAAAGTTTAAAATAAAATCAACTAATGTAGATTCCCTTTGTAATTTGAAATGTTTTTTTAATTAAAATTATCCACCCAATTTTTCTGAGTGAAAAAATCAACAGTACTGGGTTTTGATTGTAGTTCAAGATTTTAGTATTTCAGTCTTAAGAGCTCAGTTCAGTTAATCTCTGTCATAAATGGGATAAATTTTTCATTCATATAAAAAGGTGTCCAGAGTCTAGAATCATGGACAAGAAAGCAAGAAAGAATAAGGAAGTTCAATTTGTACCATCTGTGTATGTCACATTAAAATTACACATGACAACCAACTTCCTCTAAACATCTAACCAACTATCAGCATAACAATCATGCACAATTCAATTATATTGGATTTGCTTAACAGGAAATTGGAACTGACTTTGCTCACCCCCATCTCATGTCATAACTCAATAAATATCTCATGGCATAGATAAATGACAGGGCTGAGATCTATCAAAGTCACTAGATTTGAGCATATCTTTTGTACTTTGATCACCCTAAATAAAATATGCATTAAAATTTAACAAAATATATATTTTAAGACACTTTTTACAAAAAATGCAGAAGACCTGATGAACCTGTATCTAATTTGCAGCTTTATTATAGTTATCAATGAATAGTTTTCCCATACTGTCAAGAATGTCATGGTTCCCTACTGAAAGGCACCTCATGATAGGTCACCCCCTTTAAAGCCTACCCTGCTGGACACCAGAATTGTATATTTTAACCATTTTGTCTCTCCCTATCCTCCCAACAAGAGACCACCCATTTTATAAGGTCACATTATCAGCCACCAAAATTGTATACAGTGGAACCTCATTATAACACACCCCACATTAACAAGAATTCGGACATAACGTGGTCACGGCACGGCACTCAAAATTTTGTATATTTATTAGCACATGATTTTTGTTCTCTTGTTCCAACTAAGTGAAATAGTATATTAAGAATTTATTGCCATTTTCTGGATGAGATCACGTATGGTGAAGAGAATACACATGATGAAAAACCTGCATCAACACAACCCGGCTATTAACGCAATCCAATTTCTTGGACCCCAATTATCACGTTATAGCGTCATTCCACCTTATTTTAAACATTTTGTCTCCCTTGTGAGAGAACACCCATTTTATAAGGTCACATTGTTTGACACTAAACTGACAGGTTTAACCCATTTTGTCCCCCACATGACAGGTTACCGCTTGAAAAAAGCCACATTGTACATCACCAAACTAATAATATTTTACCCATTTTCAGCTCCTCATGAGAGGATAGCCAATTTTGAGATGGCAAGCGAGTCTGAATTCTACAATCAACTTGCGAAATCAATGATGAATGCAGTTCATGAGGTCATGCTTGCTACAATTGATTCATCTGGGCTTTAAACAGAAGAACGTGGTGGAAAAAGGAAAAGAGGAAGGGAGGTGTATCAAGAATCAAGGGCAATAACTCCACAAAATGTTAAGAAATGCTGGCAAATATACCATCAAAGAGTTTGAGCTGCACTTAAAATTTGCTTGGAATCATGGATGATTCTGTGGAAAAACTACAACAGCAGAAGCAAATGAGCAACCATTCCATTGGTTAATAACAATGTAACCTCACGATGAATGTAATGGGATGGAAATATCTGAAAATTAAACATAAATATAAAGCTCCAAGCCAAATGATCAAAATCCAATAATTTCAGGTAATGAACAATCAGGTGCAAAAATACCTGTAAATGATAACCTGAATTTCTAGAAATAAAATGCATTCCAGGTTTCATTAGTATATGGTGCATGCCTGATTTGGTCAAAATCAAGCAATGTCCTGTATAATTATGTTAGGCTACCAAACTTAGGAAAATATTCAATCAAGGGCCATAATTCCTGTAAATGATGATGTGGAATACTGAAACTCTAAATCATTCATGGTTACATCTGTATCTAGTGGTATGCCATATCTGGTTGAAATGCAACATTCAAGAGTAATGTTGTCCCATGGAAACCACAGTTAAAAGTATTCAGCATTTCAGCTCCTATGAACACTTCTACCTTGAGTGAGATGAGGCCTGCATACATAGTCTGTGTAACACATGATTTTATTTCTACCTTGGGTGAGATGGTGCCTGCACACACAATTAACCTATGTGAAAAAAAGTTTATTTTTACCTTGAGCAACATGAGTTGACACATAGCTATACAGTGTAACACACGAGTCATTACTACCTTAATTATCCTGTGTAACAAGAGTTCATTTTTAGCTTGAGTGAGATGGGGCCTACACATAACTATAATGTGTAACAAGAGCTCATTTCTACCTTGAGTGAGATGGGGTCTACACACATAACAATCTCATGTAACAACAGATCATTTTTACCTTGAGTGAGATGGAACCTACACACATAACTACATTGTGTAACAAGAGTTCGTTTCTACCTTGAGTGAAATCTGGCCTGCACATAAAGTTAGCCATCACATACCTGATTCAAGAGCATCTTCATCTAGAGTACTGGGATTCTGTATACCTGCAGAAAAGTATGATGCTATTAAAATTAGTAGAAATGCATACCGCAGCAGTAAATTTAAATGAAACAACAGATCAAATGATTGACATATATTAGATTGGCTGAATACTTCAAAAACCTACTATCACAATAAATTTCACATGCCTAACATGTAACAGCTACAGCTTGGCAAATTGTAATAATGTTAACAACAAGAAACCTTTACTATACAACTGTATTACCAGTGAGAAAACTACGAAGATTTTATGTTGAAACCATGCTATTTTTACCAATTTCCAAAATGTTGAATTACATGAGAATATCTTTATTTGCATTATGAAATGAACCTAGAATATTATCTAATATGGTAATCAACTTGTATATGTTGAATATTTCTGACCTTTCAAGCAACGTAACAACACAAACTTGATTAGAAACTTTGACAATGTGCGTATAGAATGCATACCTGGGCTTCTATCCATATAGTCGAATGTAAGCATAGTATACATGGCTTTGGCCTCTGAAAATATGATTAAGCATAAGCAAGACATACATGGCTGCTGACTCTGACCATATTTAGTTTAAACTAGGCATACCTGGCTAGGGACTCTCAAGATATAGATAAGTGTAAACAAGGTATACACAGCTAGGGCCTCAAACCATATGGATAAGTGTAAACAAGACCTACCTGATGAATGCCTCTTAAGATATGCATATGTGAGGGCCTCTGACCATATGGATAAGTGCAAACAAGGCATACCTAGCTAGGGCCTCTAACTATATCATTAAATTTAAACTAGGCATACCTGGCTAGGGCCTATGACCATATGGATAAGTGTAAACAAGGCATACCTAGCTAGGGCCTCTGACCATTTGGATAAGTGTAAACAAGGCATACCTAGCTAGGGCCTGACCATATGGATAAGTGTAAACAAGGCTTTTTTGGCTAATGCCTCTTAATATATGCATATGTGAGGGCCTCTGACCATATGGATAAGTGCAAACAAGGCATACCTACCTAGCTAAGGCCTCTGACTATATCATTAAATTTAAACTAGGCATACCTGGGTAGGGCCTCTGACCATATGGATAAGTGTAAACAAGGCATACCTAGCTAGGGCCTCTGACTATATCATTAAATTTAAACTAGGCATACCTGGCTAGGACCTCTGACCATATGGATAAGTGTAAACAAGGCATACCTAGCTAGGGCCTCTGACTATATCATTAAATTTAAACTAGGCATACCTGGCTAGGGCCTCTGACCATATGGATAAGTGTAAACAAGGCATACTTAGCTAGGGCCTCTGACTATATCATTAAATTTAAACTAGGCATACCTGGCTAGGACCTCTGACCATATGGATAAGTGTAAACAAGGCATACCTTGCTAAGGCCTCTGACCATTTGGATAAGTGTAAACAAGGCATACCTAGGTAGGGCCTCTGACCATATGGATAAGTGTAAACAAGACCTACCTGATGAATGCCTCTTGAGATATGTATATGTGTACACCAGGCATACTATGTAGGTGCCTTTGACCATATAAGTGTAAACAAGGCATACATGACTACTGCCTCTGACTATATCATTAAATTTAAACATAGGCATACCTGGGTAGGGCCTCTGACCATATGGATAAGTGCAAACAATGTATACCTAGCTAGGGCCTCTGACTATATCATTAAATTTAAACTAGGCATACCTGGGTAGGGCCTCTGCCCATATGGATAAGCGTAAACAAGGCATACCTAGCTAGGGCCTCTGACTATATCATTAAATTTAAACTAGGCATACCTGGCTAGGGCCTCATAAGGTACTGATATTTATAAACAAGGCATACATGGCCAGGGCCTTTGTCCTTATGCATAAGTGTAAACACTGCATATATGGCAAAGGCCTCTGACCATATGGATAAGTGTAAACAAGGCATACATGGCTAGGGACACTGAACATATGCATAAGTGTAAACGCTGCATATATGGCAAAGGCCTCTGACCATATGGAAAAGTGTAAACAAGGCATACCTGGCTAATGCCTCTTAAGACATGCATATGTGTTAACAAAGCATACCTGACTAGGGCCTCTGACTATATCAGTAAATTTAAGCTAGGCATACATGGCATGGTCCTCTGAAGCAATGGATAAGTGTAAAGAAGGCAAAAATATCCTCTCCTAATAAATCATAATAAGGAAAATTCTTAACATGCCTCTTCCTGCTATATATTAAGTTTGGTTAGAAACTATTTGAAAATGTTCCGGTAACTGTAACTTTTGTACATCTGAATTTTGGTCCTCTAATGGGGAAATAAGGAGTGAGAAACCAGGATGTCTCCACTCTTACAGCTGGCTGACCTATGGGCAACATAAATTCAAAGTTTCATTAATTTTACTTTAATAGTTCAGGAGAATATATGGTAATGGAGGGACTGATCTAAGTGGTAAGAGACAGACAGATGATATGACTATCCTAGCCTGCTGAATGACTGTACAACACAAGAGTTCACTTTTGCCAATTTGAAAGCTGAGTACCCAAACCAAAATGCATCCTTGTGGCAAGCTTGCGATAAGCTAATTTGATGTTTATAAGCTAACAAGGATGCTTGCGCAAGCTTGTGCAGGCTTAAGGCAAACTAGCTGGATATAACTGCAAGCTTGTACAAGGTTTCTTATTTGCTTCAGAAAGTAAAACTAGCTTACCGCAAGCTTGTACAAGGTTTCTTATATATTTGCTCCAGAAAGTAAAACTAGCTTGCGCAAGCTTATTCCTTTTCTTCAGAAAGTAAAACTAACTTGCACAAGTTTTCTTATATGTGTCAGAAAATAAATTTAAAATAGCTTGCAATAAGTTTCTTCATATATTACCATTCTTGTAAAAGATTGAGACCATGCATGTATCAAACTCTCATGCACATGCTTGTAGCTAGGGTGCACATTCTGCAACCCTCGATAAGCTTGCAGTGACTGAATAACTTGAACAATGAAATTTATCATAATGTTTTTGCTGAACATATTTGTTTTCCACTACATTCCAACTGTAAGATTACATTATTTAATCATTAAATATGCAGGTAGGTCAAGGAAATTTTAACCTTCTCAGCATTTAGTAAGTCATAATTTAACTTTGCTATTCCACAAAAAAGGCATGTAAGAAAATCAGACTTGTACCAAAATATGAGGTATACCTGACACAGGGTCAGATGATGTCGGACCTGAATACAGGTATATGTTTTGTGATGGCAAAAAATAAGTTTTTTAATTAAAGTAAATAATAACAGTTTCTTTGGAATTTTCAGTTTAGAACGTGCATTCGGTTCTATTTTGATAGAATGCATCACATGTGTACTATTTGAATGCAGTTCTACAATACGATTGGTTCATTTGAAATCAAGGCTACCATTCATGTCTCTATCCGCCATATTTGATTTTGCAAAAAGTTACCGTTGTCGAAGTATCTTGTCTTCGTAATCTTCAGCTTCTAATCATGTTAAAAAGGAAAGAGGAATATTCAGAATTTTCTCCAGGAAAAAGAGAAGGAAACAACTGGAAGGACAATTGTGCCGTCTTGTGTAGATTTATAAAGCCATATGGTAACGAAGAAAACAATGTTTTGCAAATTGTGTAATGTGATTTCGCTATTAGGCATGAATGCGCACAAAAACGCTAATAAGCATCAGGTTCCTGCTTCATCACACACAACTCAGCCTGAACTTGCAACCAATATAAATACCAGAGAGACCCTTAATAAAATTTGATCGAAATTATATTTATTAAATTTCTTTTAGAAATAAACCTTTATCTTTCAGTTACTATTGTTGCTCGTGAGTTATTTTGCACACATTTTCCAAACATTAAAATCACAAAGGATAACTCATAATGCTTTTGTTTTGAAACATTTTAAAAAGGAATTTGGAGAGCCCTAGTAACTGTCTTACTGAAGCTAGCTTCAACGAAGTTATCAATAAATGTGCTACAGATCGCAGGGCATCAACAATTGATATCATGTACTGCACTTGTTTGAAATTGTTGTTACTTTTATAATGCTCAATGTTATTTTAATTGTGATTTTTCCACAAAGTTGAAGTTCATTAGCTTTATATTTGCAAAACATGGCATCTATAAAATGTGTGGAAATAGGAATGGCTTGAGTGCATGAAATAAGCTTGCAATATTGGTTTGGGTTGCGCAAGCTTGCCGCAAGATTCCAAATACTAGCTTGCGCAAGCTTGCAAAAATAAGCTTGTGGCAATTCCAAATACAAGCTTGTGCAAGCTTGCAATTTTGGTTTGGGTTGCACAAGCTTGCCGCAAGGTTCCAAATACTAGCTTGCGCAAGCTTGCAGCAATTCCATATACAAGCTTGCAAAAATAAGTTTGCGCAAGCTTTCAAAAATAAGCTTGCGCAAGCTTGCATTTTTGGTTTGGGTTGCACAAGCTTGCCGCAAGGTTCCAAACACTAGCTTGCGCAAGCTTGAAATAAATAAGCTTGCAAAAATAAGCTTGCGCAAGCTTGCAATTTTGGTTTGGGTAGAGTCCGGCACACAAAGCTAAACTGTGTAACACAAGAGCTCATTTTTGTCCTGAATTAGTGGATGCTAGCACACCCATTTAAATTATGTAACAAAAATGCTCACATCTAATATGAGTAGGGACCAGCTCAACTAACTAGCCTGTGCAACACATCAGTTCACTTCTATCTTGAGTGAGAAGGAGCCTGCAAACATATCTAGCCAAGACGTACCTGAGTTGAGAGCATCATCATCCAGTATACCAGGATTTTGAATAACTGCTGAAAAAGTTAAATATAACAGCTAAGTGCAGAAATTTTCACAAGCATAGCATTTTTTAAATTCTGTGTCAAAACTAATTTGGATAATTGTAATCTCATTAACAAAAGCAAAACTATACAATGTGTTAATACATTCCCAGTGAGAAAGTAAATAAAACATATGCTGCAACCATGCTGCCCTGACCAATTTTCTAAACTATTAATTACACTTGAATAGCTAGATTTACATCAAGATCTGATTATGATGGTATCTTAATATATTCCGAACACGTCTAGAAAAATAATGGCGATTAAAATCTCTAAATTCCAACATCATGACTTATATCCCCCCATTTCTAGGAAAAAGTATGGGGATTAAAATCTCTAAATTCCAACATCATGACTTATTTCCCCTCATTTCTAGGAAAAAGTATGGGGATTAAAATCTCTAAATTCCAACATCATGACTTATTTCCCCTCATTTCTAGGAAAAAGTATGGGGATTAAAATCTCTAAATTCCAACATCATGACTTATTTCCCCTCATTTCTAGGAAAAAGTATGGGGATTAAAATCTCTAAATTCCATCATCATGACTTATTTCCCCTCATTTCTAGGAAAAAGTATGGGGATTAAAATCTCTAAATTACAACATCATGACTTATTTCCCCTCATTTCTAGGAATAAATCTCCATAAAAATGCACAAATAGTTGATAGAATACTAATTGGTATACAGGAAAACACAAATCAGTCAAGAATTTAAAAAAACAGGCACGGTGACCAAGTTTTGCTATATAACTGTCCAAGTCAATACATTTACAGAATATTTTTATTACATACATAGTTTCCTGAATACAACAGTGATTCACAAAATGCTTTAATGAGGAGCCATATTGCATTACAAGTGAGGTGGCTAAGATGATACCCATGTTATAGGACAGACATTGCCATAACTTTATATCAAATCTGTATTATATGAAGTTCAACATTACAATGAAGCACTTTAAATCAGGCCTGTGCTATGTGAAGAAAAGCAAGATGCAAAGACACTTTAAATCAGGCCTGTGGTATGTGAAGAAAAGCAAAATGCAAAGACACTTTAAATCAGGCCTGTGTTATGTGAAGAAAAGCAAGTTGCAAAGACACTTTAAATCAGGCCTGTGTTATGTGAAGAAAAGCAAGATGCAAAGACACTTTAAATCAGGCCTGTGGTATGTGAAGAAAAGCAAGATGCAAAGACACTTTAAATCAGGCCTGTGTTATGTGTGAGACCACACTATAATAAGGTACATTAATATCGAGTCTGTGTTATATGTGGGACTGCACTATAATATGGTGCTTTATATCAAGCTTGTGTTATTCGATTGAGGGACTGCACTAGTAAGGCACTTTAATAAAAAGACTGTGTTGTACAAGAAAAAGACACTTTAAATCAAGTCTATATTGTGGCAATGTTATGTAAAGGACAGTATTATATGGAGGCACTTTAAATCAAGTCTGTGTTATATGATAAACAACACTGTACTTAGGCATTTTGTTGTTGTTATTGCTGTCAGGTTTAACGCCATTTTCAGCACCAGATAGGTTATACATGGCAGCCAGTATTAATTGTGGAGGAAAACCCCGGAAAGAACCACCGACCCATGAGAAGCTACCGGTAAGTTTTCTCACATACCCACATTGGCTGAATCTGAGACTCGAACCCACGCAGACAGAGGTGAGATGGCAGTGATCCGTAACGGAGAGCACATTAGACCACTCGGGGCCCCTTAAGGCATTTTGAAGAATCAATTGTAACTGGGACTAAACATGTAGACTTTTGCAATGTTATTCAGCTTGTATAATCTTTTTCAGCGAATTATGTTTTCTGATAATACTAACCAATCACATTAACATTAAGACGTTGCTCTGATACCTTGAAATCGAGCTTTCCCATAACGATAAGAAAATGGTTTCCATATAAATGAAATATAGACAAAAGGAGGTAATTCTTAAAGATTACCCCTCTCCCATTAAACTCACTGGGTGGCCATCAGTATGCTGGATAAAACCAGTTTTACTGGAGTGAAACCTGAAGTAGGACACTCACATTTCATGGAATGGAGGGAGGGATAATGTATAAAGTGATCAGGAATATATTATTAAAAAATTTAAATTACTCCAAAACTATGGGTTTTTTTTCTCCATCAAAAACATAACCCAATTACATTATTATTAGAAAAGATAAGATCAGGAAATGCTGAGCATCATTAAACAGGTAAGATGAGGAAATGCTGAGCATCATTAAACAGGTAAGATGAGGAAATGCTGAGCATCATTAAACAGGTAAGATGAGGAAATGCTGAGCATCATTAAACAGGTAAGATGAGGAAATGCTGAGCATCATTAAACAGTATCAAAGAAGAGGTAAGAAGATGAAGAAAACGAGCATCATCAAACAGATAATAGGATAAGGAAATGCAGAGCATTATAAAAAAGGTAAAAGGATGAGGAAATGATGAGCATCATACTTCTAACTGTGTAGTCTAGGAGAAGCATAAATGCTCAACTATGCATAAACTAGTCCAGATGTATGAATAGCACAACAGAAGACAATGTCTTTATACCATGTGCAAGGGAGTTCCTATGGAATTCTGCACCTAATTATTGTTTCCCATGTGCATCAAGCAAAGGTGGCAAATTCATGCCTGGAAATAAAACTGCTTTCATGAATGGGTGTGGTCAATATTTAGGCAGCCACAAGGGTGCGATTTCAATGATGTAAAGCTGAGTAATCGGCTTATGAAGGCTTGTGTGTAGTTAAGTGTCTTACTATTGTAATCTGGAGAGTTAACGGCCAAATACAGAATATTTAATGAGGCATTATAAGTTATACCGGGATCAAAGGTAGTCCATGATGGCTTCAATGTCTCTGAATAAAAATTAACCAACCTTTGATGGAGGCAAGATAAAAAGGAGAGACCAACCTAAAAAGACTTTGGCAGAATGACCGGAGTTAATATTTTTGATTTTTTTTAAAAACTTGTTTAAGCATTATTACATTATTCAAGATGGACTTTGAAATAATTTTAAGGGATACTCATATACTTTTTGTTCAATTAATGTCAAAATCTCAAAACATGCACTTGATCCTGGTTCTAAAAACGCACCATCTAAGAAATATGACACATGGGAATACATTTGAAGTCCAACTCATATAATCCAATGACAGGCTAACTGGCTTGAAATGAAACTGATATGGCAATTTTTCTTCTACTGTATGGTCTTAAATCAAATATATTCCAGGTTGTTTCAGTATGTCTTTGGGAAAGGCACTTGACTCCCATATCCTCAGCATGATATAGCCAATAATGCCTAAAAATGACGACAACGCACAAAAACAGCCAAATAAAACTATATATTCCACATTTGCAAAACATGTAAGTCTTTAGCTACAATATTATGGCCAACATTCACATCTTTATGATCCTGAATTCTTATTGAAATTTTATTTATACACATGTCCCAGCATTTGCAATGTTATCTGTGTACATTAATCAGCACTAATTGTTAACGGCAAAGATATTTGGGGGAATTTGTTTTTATATAAATGCAGAAATATGTAACTATCCACTAATAAAGAAACGCACAACCACCAGTTTTTCAAAGAAAAGATCTACATTTTTTTAATGAAATAATATAAACCAAAGTAATAATAATGAAAATAACATCTGAATTTTTTGTATAGATAGTTCGTGAAAAGACTAAGTGTTCAATCTAAATTATTTTTTATGAATACCGAGCTTCAGTAACTTATTTCAAAAAATGTCACTGGCTTCCAAAACGTTTACAAGGGGTATCTTTGCTATGGAAGTCCTAAGACACAATTTATTATCTAAGAAAGTTCATAAGATAAATAATATGAATTATCTTAGAACCAACCTAATGAATAATCTTAGAACCAACAAAAGGAATGGCCCTAGAACCAATCTAATGAATAATGAATGATCTTATAACCAGTCTAATGAAAGATCTTAGAACCAATCTTATGAATGGTCTCAGAACCAATCTTATGAATGATCTTAGAACCAACCTAATTAACGATCTTAGAACCAATCTAATGAATGATCTTCGAACCAATTTCATAAATGATTTTAGAACCAATCTAATGAATGATCTTATGACCAATCTTATCAGCCATCTTAGAACCTGTTTTATAAATGATCCAAAGAGCAATCTTATAAGAGCTATTTTAGGATAAATCTGACAAAAAGATCAATCTTAGGAATAATCTTAGGATCAATCATATGAACAACCAAGATCAAGATCTTTGGGAAGTTTGGTGAAACCATCTGAGCATCCCCAGATATGGCAAAGTCTTCAAAACTCTACCTTCAGTCACTCAAGTCAAGTACCTCATACCAGTCAAAACACATGATTGCTCCGTCTTAAGTCTTCAAAAGCTTCATACATACATCACCTTCAAGAGCTAAAATATAGATCACTATATTACCATGAAATATTAAAAGTTACAAGTCATTCCCACTGTAAAAATACAATTTCTAACTCAAAACTAAACCAAATCCCAGTCATTATGCATAAATTTCAGCAAAATGCCCCCAAATGTGTATTTCAATTACATGAAATTAAGCAGAATAATGCATATAACAGCTAATCAGCATAATAACATATTACTGATAATTACAAATATTTAGTTATAGTTGAATATATATCAATGGTCTTGCAGGTGGTTTCAATAATTCAAACCAACCAAAATCTTAAAATCAAATCTTGATTCCATAGCACTTCAAGTTATCGAAGGTTTATGGAACATTTAAAATTTCTCAACACACACTAGAACAGAACAATCATTATTTGCTATAAATAAATATATTTTGTGACTGGGAATCTGTGTTTATAAAATGTTCGTTATCTCTTGCTCAGTTGATGTCATCATATAAAAGAAAACAGTCTTGCTGATGAAGGTGGTCTTGCATGAATAGTTCTTCACATTGAAAACAAAAACTTGTTTAATCAAATGTGCTTGATAGCAAAGTGACATTATTAATGTTTCAATGAAGTTCCAATAACCAAGAAATAAAAGTGACATTAATTCTCTCACAATGAAGCCCCAATAAACAAGAAAGCAAAGTGACATTAATAATCTTACAATGAAGCCTGAATAACCAAAAAAGCAAACTGACATAAATTCACATTGTTAATGTTATAATGAAGTCCCAATAACCAAGAAAGCAAAGTGACAATAATATTACGATGAAGTCCCAATAACCAAGAAAGCAATTTGACATTAGTACTGTTACAATGAGGCCCCAATAACCAAGAAAGCAAAGTGACATTAATAATGTTACAATGAACCAAATAACCAAGAAATCAAAGTGTCATTAGTAATGTTACAATGAACCAAATAACCAAGAAAGTAAAGTGACATTAATAATGTTACGATGAAGCTCCAATAACCAGAAAGCTTTTGCACTTATTTACAGATAAACAAGAGACCTAAAACTAAAAGAACTGCATCCAAAAATATGAGATTATTTTAATACAAATATTGTCATTTGGATACAGAAACATTTGGTTAAATGGACACATGATAACCATTCTGCACAGTATACAAAACATACCTGGACTGTCAACATTGTTGCATTGCACTGTTCCATTTTTGCTACGTGTGTAGATAAACCTGCCTATTACTACAACCAGTACATAGACAACATACATCACGACAAAACCTGTAAATGGACAAAAAAATAAAATAAAATAAAATTTTCACAACTTTTCAGTAACATTGGTTAACAAAACTTTAGTTTCCAACTGATTTATTCCCATGGCATTTTAAGACTTCTCAATCATATACCATATATACTGGGAATCTGTGTTTCCAAGTTTTAAATCGAGTTAAACTGCAAAAAAACAAAGATCCTGATTTACCATAGCATAATGCACATACAGATCACGGTCTATTTTGTTTATTCTACTGGATATTACTCACAAAACCACACAGATCCAGATATTCTGACATATTACGTGGCGGCAGATCTGGGTCTTTGCTGTTATCAGTTGGACTTGTCTTATAAGTGAGTCTTTAAGTTACGTATTTTGGGAGATTCCAATTTCCAAATAGCAAAAAAGAATGATGGAGAATTAAAATGCATGAATACATTAGAACAACAATGGGATGTTTATGACAATAAAAGTATGATTTCACCTGAAATGCTTATTTTAAAACATATTTCATTTTCTGTATACAGATCTGATAGAGATTCACATATATGAATGTAGCTATTTTATGTAAACACAGACGACATCACTGATTGTGGGGTCCCAGTATCATATGTCCCAATCTGCTTCCAAATCAGCATAACATGCACAGTAATTATTGAAAATGTTTCAAAAGTTCAATGAAATAACAGGAATAATAATTAAAAAAACATGATTGTGGTGTGATATCTTACCTATAGCTTCGAACTTTGTTATCTTTTTATCCCAGAGGATGACAAATGTATAGAAAAGAGCCGCCACGAAGAATATCACATCTCGGAGAAATGGGCGCTGCATGCAGTCAAAGGGGCAGATAATTGCTATTGTCCCAGCCACCACTGTTGTCACAAACACACCTGCCCCTGAATGTAGAAAATGAATCATAGCATAATGACATGATAATAAAACATATATACTTCCAATGATTACCAAAACAGTTCACAAACCTGCGAATATGTATACTGACAATATATATATATATATATATATAATATACATAGACAATGGAACCTGTCTTGAAAGACAGTTGGTCTCTGATAACAGTTCATAACACTATATAACCAATAAATCTGTAATCTGTACATGGAGAACCTGGTCTCTCAAGACAGGTTTTAATATATATATATATATATATATATATATATATTATAAAGATAATACATTATATAACAATTATGCATGCAACTCCAAGCTCCATAAGAAAACAAACATGAATAACCCAAAAAGGTTGAAAGTTTCAGAGATAATTCCAGGCCGCAACTTATCTAAAGCTTTAGAATTGACAGTAGTTCAGGAAATCATTAAATATATAGAGGATATTTGCTTGAAACGAGTGAATAACGGATATATTTCATCGAGTGGATGAAAAACTCATTATTTTCACGAGTGGCAAAGCCACGAGTGAAAATACTAGAGTTTTTATCCAAGAGATGAAATATATCCGTTATTCACTCGTTTCAAGCAAATATTCTTTTTATTTTATGCTCACATACGTTGGCTACCTCAAGTTTGTGACACAGTGAAAGAGCAGATTTCTTACGTAAGTATGTTCTGACCCAAAAATGTGGTTCCTGTAGTGAAAAAATATTGTTATTTTTTCAATGTTATTTTTTCACTGTTATTTTTTCACTGCAGTGAAATATCAATATTATTTTAACTAGAAAATCAAGTAATTCACTGCTGAGCATAAAATAAAAATCTAATACACTATGATGCTGTTGCTACAACATAAATGATTCATACTTGCATATAAGCCCAACTGTAAAAAATACAGACATAAAACACCAACAGGTCTGGGTTGATGTTGCTTGCTTTACAGATTACTCCGAACAAATTGAGGAGACCCAGATCTGATATCTGCAAACGAATTTTGCAATGACAATTCTGGGTTCATACAGTTTGCCTTGACTTACATGTGAGTATATACTGTAATATATTTTTTATAGCAATATCTGTTATACTTAATGGACCACACATTTTAATGAGTTAGATCTTTTAAATTTTCAAGACAGAAAACATGACACTTTTAATACAATAATTCATAAACCGAGTGTGTTTTGGATTTTTAACATAGGTTGAACAATTTTTCAGTCACATCACTATGATGTTTGCGGTGTGACAGTTTATAGTGATGTCTAGCACTGGAGTATCATGCTGCAGACATGTAGCATCGTGTCCCCCTCCCCATCACATCCTGATACCAGGTCGACCAGTTCTAAAACTAACCACTTAATGCTGAGAAATGAACAGCTAGTACTATTTTAATATGTCTTTGGTAATGACTTGGCCAGGGTTTGAACCTGCAACCTCCAGCATTCGAGGCAGACACTCTAACCACTAGATCACCAGAGTGGTCCATATTTGTATGTATGACAATAGTAAATAAGAGCAAAAAACAATTGCACAACTAATGCTTCATGCTTATCATCATCTTATGAAATTAAGCATATTTAAAACAGGTAGAAACGATAAGAAAACAAAGGACAACTAAAATATATTTCCTGATTTTTCATACAAGTTATTTTTTTTCTAAATAATTTATAATAATCTCCTAACAACCAGTCATTTTTAAAACAAATATTATTTATATGTTCCAATAATTAAAGCACATGTAAAAACTGCAATAATTGTTTTCCAGCATTAATAATTATTTTCGAAAATAATTACGCGAGTCCTAAATTTCACAGCATCCCAAGTTTTACAAGACAAATTGCCAATGATGGCTGCGATCGATGATTTTTTTGCTCTCTATTATTAAATGGTGTGTATAGTCTAAAAAGAAAGATAGGCCGTACATTGTAATTAAAAACTGTAAATAAAACTACTCATAGGTCAGCCATTTACATATATGAGGATATTTAACACAAACATGAGCTACAGAAAGAAAAATGGGTAAGACTGCTACTGAACACCTGAGTCAGATTTGTGTTGCATAATTATTTTTAAGACTTCGAACCAATGCTGGATCAAAGCCCTGGGGTTACACACTTGCCCTTTAAATGACCTTGAGAAAACCTAGATTGTACATGATGTCAATGTACCTGTATGTATATCTCAGCTAATGTAAAGTCACTCCAGAAAACGATTTAACTATATTTTTTGTATATCATTTTACGTACAAAGAAACTTCAATCAGTAACACAACTAAAATAAATTAGACTAATTAGAGTAAAACTATGCTTATTACCAAGAAGTGCTCCGAATGCCATCCCTGCATCTCCATCTTTGGCATTTCCAATGGCTGCAATTGCGGAGAAGATATCTGGTGCACCATTACCAAATGCTAGAAAAGTGACACCTTAGACACAGTTAAGGAATCTTGTCATTCCAACACGAATTACTGATCATTTTAGCATATTGTAAAGAGCGAGAGCTATCTAAAATATAAAACAAAAGCTCAAATCTATAGCAAATGATGCACATTTGCAAAGTTGGACAAGGAAAATGTTTGAATACACTGTTTCAGTACATTTTCTTTTCCTACTATAAAGCAAGTTGGACAAGCGCTAATTTTTATATTTTAATCACTTTATCTAGCTTTATCAAGTCATTCATAACATCTGGCATACTGAATCTCTGGGTCTGCCTCTGATTATACACTCACATCTTGAGTTATATTACTAGTTGACTGCACATTGGGCTAAGGGACCAAATTATCAGTTAATCAAAATCCTTGAAGCAAAAAAATCCAGAATAATAAATTAGCAATGTTTTAAATGACCTTTTTATTTTTGCAACACAAACAGTCTTTAGCAGATCCCCCTTTGATTTCACAAAGTCAATGCAATGAAACTAATCTAAAGCACTTTATCAACAGAAGTGTCCATTTCCTTTATGAACTGATTACATAACATGGTCTTAAACTAAGTAACAGAAATAGCAAACACAACATGTTACATAAATTCTGCAAATAATTAACACTAATTCTCAAATTTATGAAATAACATTTTTGAAGTAACTTACAATATTTTAAATTAAACCCAAAATAATCCGAAAAGTTGTATTAAAGTTCAAAAGTATAGGGAATTCCAATAATCATGAATGTGCTGCTGTACCAATAGCCTTCACAAGTTTGATGCTGTTATTGTTGTTGTTGGGTAGGCTATACATGGCAGCCAGTATTATTAGTAAAGGAAAAAACCAGGAAAACCCCAGAAAGAACCACCAACCCATGAGAAGCTACTGGCAAGCTTTCTCCTATACCCACATTGGCCGAATCTTAGACTTGAACCCCCGCAGACAGATGTAAGATGGCAATGATCAATGGACAACACCAGCAAAGACCACTCTGGTGGCCTAGTGATTTGCATGTCTGCCACAGATGCAGGAGGTTTCAAGTTTGAACCCCCAACAGAGTCATACCAAAGACATAAAAATGGTACTAGCAGCTGCCTCGCTAGGTGCTCAGCATTAAGAGGTTAGTATTAGGACTGGTTGACCTGGTGTCAGGATAATGTGACTGGGTGGGACATCATGCTAAATGCTTGTGGCATGATGTCCCAGTGCTAGACATCACCATAAACTGCCACACCAAAGACATTGTTGTGATATGATTTGTAAATTGTTACAAAGCTAAATCACACAAGTCCAGCAAATGCACATGTTGCAAAGAAAACCTCACCATTTAACAAATTCGTGTGCATGTATTAGCAAGAAATTAAATAGATCTGAATGAACCTAGCATGTTTTTTTATATAGAAATCATGCTTCTTCTTTATGCACTTCTTTAATGAAATTACTATTATAAATAAAAACAGAATTGACTTATGGGTACTATTAATGCTTATGTTGTAGATTTTGTATAAATAAAATGAAAAAATTGCTTGTTTATTATGCAACAAGTTCATATTGATACAAATTGATTTAAAGTGGCAACCGTGCCAACGAAGCACATATTTTTGTGCCTTCCTTTTATTCTGCCCATCCCCACCCCACCCCACCCACACACAAATCCCAGCCCTTTTCTAGTGCATGCATCATTTTTCTTCAGCTAACTGACTTTGTAACTTATATAATATTACACAACACGTTCACATTTTAGATATACTAATATACTTAAAGTTGGTTCACACTATATGTGATATATTGTTTTGTTTTTTGTTTGTTATGGTTTAATGCCATTTTTCAGCACAATATAGGCTATACATGGCGGCCAGCATTAGTGATGGAGGAAGAACCCGGACAAACCCCGGAAAGAACCACCGACCCACGAGAAGCTACTTGGCAAGCTTTCTCACATAACTACATTTGCCGAATCTTAGACTCGAACACACGCAGAGGTGAGATGGCAGTGGTCCGTAACAGACAGCGCTTTAGACCACTCTGCCACTCTGGGCCCCTCATGACACTGTTTACCAACCATATAAATGAATATAATCTCAGGTCATGTAAGAGAAAAGGTTCCCTGTGTCTGAGCTCCAAAGGCATTCTAAATGATAGTCTGTATTGGAATGATGTATAAACAATACAGAAGAATCACTGTTATAATCCCAAAATGACTTTAAATAAATTCACTGTAATTTGATACATTTATATATCCAAATATCTTTAAATGAAAATTAGAGGACAGTAATTCCAATGAATGATTAAATTAAATAAATTAATCAATCCCCTCTATAATTCTTCAAAGACTGATGCTACTAGGAATTCCTAATTCTTAGCATTGATTATCTAATCTACAATGCTAATAAGCAATAAAGAGAATGCAATATAAGGCTTTGAATTAATCATCTTAGTATTTTGAAATACTCTTAGACTATCAGTAAACAGATTAGCTGTTCTAACACAAACTAATCACAAAATTATGTCATTTTTCTTTAAGAACTTATTGTCCTGGAGATAGATCATGTGATGTGTACCTGAACAACTGTATTCTCAACCTTGGAACTTTATGAATGAATCAGTGTACTTGCTACATAACTCATCTTTAAAGTGCAAACTATGATCATAGTATATCACCATTAAAAATATCATGAACTAAATGACCCTTACAAAAACTCTTATTAGAAAAATAATACACACATTTATAAAGATTTATATAACAAATTATAGACATATTGATTGAAGGTGCAAACAAAAAAAACAATGTGACAAAAGTTCCATATCTGTAAAATAAATATTATGATTTTCTTAAAACATCATATACTTTATTTTACTGAATTTTTCTCACTTTATTTATCTTATTTTGTGGTCATGTTCTTGTGAAAGTTAAAATCACACAAGTACAAGTTCAATTTGCCAGTTAGATAGCCCTGGGAAATAGACTTTTATACAAATATTAAAACAAAGTATAACACTCCTAAAAGGATGCAGATCTCATTCTAGGCACAGAATAAATGGAGTTTTGGATGAAAAAGTTTTGACTACAACACATATGCATATTTGGCTGAGTACACGAAGCTTAGATTAACCAGCACACTGAAAGGAACACAAGTACCTGGATATTGCACTTGTGTGGTCCCTCATTTGATATCAGGCATGGGATGGGAAGGTGGTCACATCTCTGAGGTTGATGGATTGTGCATTGGTTTGCTCCACCTTGAAAGATCTCAAAGTAGCAATATCTGATTCATTGAGAGCAAGTCAGTGGAATTTGGAATAAGTCCCTGTGCAACTGACAATAATAAACCAATTTTAAACTTACAACTTTAGAATATTGTACACAAGGCTTATATTACACATTTTTGCTTCTGTGTCACTACCAAGCAAAAGGATATTGCTATGTTTTGGCTCAGATGCATCGTATCAGCAATCACTGTTAGTGATGGACAAAAGCTGAAAAAGAAAAAAAACAATTTCTCAGAATGCTCCGTCTAGCTTGTTCTGTGACCACCTAATCCCTTACTAAAACTCAAAAATTTAGCTCTCTGTGACCTACACAAGCAAGCTTTTAATCCAAACTGTTAATATCAAATTTATTGACTGTACAACATATTAGTTTAATTGGAACTGAACTGAATGTAAAAGATTTGCTGTCATAACATGTGGTGAACTCTGCCAGTCAAATCCCTAAACACACAAAATTGATATGCATACCTATAGCTACTTCTGAGGTTATATCACATGCTGATGGAAATGGTCAAGTGATGTTCTACAACAGCAAGATCATACTAACAGGCATGTAAATATATGTGTAGTTTAAAGCATCTAATATACTATTAGAAGATTAGTCTGGCTGCCTGAATAACACCATTCATTTTAATATGAATCCCAGATCTGAATCAGGATTTTACCTCAAAACTCGTTTTTCCATAATTTTTACTAGTACATGTATTCCCTAAGTCTGTTTTTAAGGTCCATTTTCTCAAGACATTATGGTCAAAACATAAGGACTGGCAGGTTTGGGATCAGTGTTTCTTCCAGAAGTCTTCTCAGGTTCTTCCTGTACCAAATATACTGGCTACCATGTTTTAGCTCATGGTTTAGCATTGGCACATAAAAATTACATTATAATACCCATAAAAAGGTATACCTCTGCATTGTATGCCATCTCGACGTATCAGTCCCTCCACCTCTGTTTGCTACTAAGAGAAACCACCGTATGATAAATAGAACCAAATTCATGCATGACATCCAAGGAAACCTAACAACTTTCTTACATCCAACAGCGGAACAACTTGATAACTACCTGCGTTCATTGCTTGAAAAACATGCCCCAGCCACCAAATGCAGAGTATCAATAAAAAAGTGTTCTCCATGGTATAGCAGTGTTAGGGACCAGCTTCGGACTGCTAAAAGACATCACCGAAAAGCAGAGAGGCTTTGGCTTTCCACCAGACTCACTATTCATAAACAAATCTACGAAGCCGCTAAGAAGAACGTCACAAACATAGTCCATTTAGCCAAATCATCCCACTACAGTACTAAGATCACAGAGAGTTCCAGCTGCAAAGAGCTCTTCGAGATAACTAACAAACTAATGTCAAGGAACAAATGTACACCACTTACAACAACCTTCTCTCCACTAGACTTACCAGACCAATTTACAAATTTCTTCGATGACAAAGTACAAACCAATAGATATTCGCTTGACAGCACAATTTCAACTGATTCGTCACCATACAGTTACGATGCAGAAATTCAGTGACAACCGTTAGGAGCATTTGAACCTGTTTCTATTGATTTAGTACGGCCAATCATGATGAAAAGTGCACCAAAGTCTTGTGAACTTGATCCAATTCCGACATCACTGCTGCTTGAGTGCTTAGACCCAATATTGCCTTCACTAACTGATGTTATTAATATCTCTCTCTCATCAGGGGAATTCCCATCAAAACTGCCATCGTAAAGCCACTGCTGATGAAACCAACACTGGACCATAACGATTTAAAGAACTACCCCCAGTTTCTAATCTCCCATTCATATAAAAAAATCTTAGAAAAGATTGTTCTAACTCAACTTGTATCTCATTTGAATTCAAACAGTCTTTTAAGCAATGTACAGTCTGCATATCGCCCTTGCCACAGTACGGACACTACTCTTCTGAAAGTATTTAGTGACATTCTCTCTGCTTTAGATAGTGGAAAGATTACAGTCCTCACTCTCCTGGATTTATCTGCAGCATTTGACACAATAGACCATGATATATTACTTCACCGTCTCCAGCATGTATTTGGCATTCAGAATATAGCCTTACAGTGGTTCAAGTCCTACTTAGTGAACAGGACACAAATTATATCTGCAAATGGTATACACTCCAGCCCAGTTAACGTATGTTGTGGTGTTCCACAGGGATCTGTTCTTTGACCTGTTCTCATCATTCTGTATACTCAGCCGCTCTCAAGTGTCATAGGTCATCACCCAGTGTCGCACCAATTGTATGCTGATGACTAGTGATGGGAATCGGTTAGAAGTTCATAATCGATCATCGGTTGCACACAACTTACTGATAATCGATTATAATCGGTTGCTAACTTTCTACAAGTAAGTTTTAATTTTTTTTGTTACAGAGTTATATCTTTGTTCAAAAGTTTAAAATTTAAAAAAATGTATAGGAGTTAATCTCTCTCTCTTTCTCTCTCTCTCTCTCTCTCTATCTATATATATATATATATATATATATATATATATATATATATATATATATATATATATATATATATATACTTTAACCTCAAAAGCAACTTTCTTTGGCTTATCAGTTTTATGCAGCTGAAAGACTTAACAATCCCCCAGAACACTTTTATTCATATGTGATTTTTCAATTGTTTAAAGTATAGAAAGAAATGTTTTTCTTGCTTGTCATTAGTTACTAATACTACAATCAAAGCAGTTTAAACAAAACAAAAAAACACCAATTACAAAAACTTTCAAACTAACTGAACTATTTATCAGCAAAATCATGTAATGTTTGAGCAATGCTGAACACAAAAATCATTTTTCAGAATACTGTTTCTTCTTGAGCTTGTTACACTGACATTACCAATAGTTAATGTTTTTGTTTAAGAATATTATCAGGTCCACATTGGCACAACTTAAACGAGCCCGTTTCTTGCTGACAAGATGTCCAGCCAGACTAAATACCCTCTCACTGGATACTGATGATGCCGGAATACTTAGGTACTTCCGAGCTAGTAAGCTAAGATGGGGGTAGAACTGGCAGTTTTGTTTCCACCACTGTAACATTGTGAGATTGGTATCATATGGAGCAGCAACTAGATATCTAGAAACCTCCTGGTGGATGACATCTGTTATTGGCTGTTGACTTTCACCAAGGCAAACAACATCTTGCAACCAATCATCCATGTCAACATTGACCTTTGCTTTCTTGTTTGGTGGACTAAGTGTAACCACAGTTTTAGTGTTGTCATCTCTGACATTTAGTAGTGATGGTGCAATTGGTAGAGGTGGCAATGAGTCTGAAGGTTGTTCATCACTAGTCCCTGGTTCCACTTGGACATTCACTTTAACATCAGCCATATCAAGAGCAACCTTTAAAAGCAGAGCATGTCCATCTGCTCGCTCACTGTCAGATAGAAACTCCAGATCCTTCATAGTATG
The DNA here is from genome assembly GCA_029339505.1 of Unio delphinus. Taxonomy (NCBI): domain Eukaryota; kingdom Metazoa; phylum Mollusca; class Bivalvia; order Unionida; family Unionidae; genus Unio; species Unio delphinus. The sequence continues at coordinate 2,897,885 of JAQISU010000094.1, read as the reverse complement.
ATTCAATAAACAGCCCAACAGAGCTAGATCTTTGTCCTGTGTTCTATTGTCAAGTTCTTGTCTCATTACATCTTTAATTTTAGCAATTGAAGTTAGATCATCAGCATTTGTTTCTATACATTTGGTAAGTTTAAGAAGTATTGGGATAACTTTATGAAGGGTTGGTGATTTGTCTCTGCAAACACTGTTTGTTGCATTCAGGAACGGTGAGAGAACTTAAACAAGTTTTTCAACCAATGCTTGTTCGTCAAATGTATAGACATAATTTTTCAATGTTGCGGCTGTTGACTTGCTTATGTTTGGGTCACTGATAACAGCCATAATAGCAGGTGTTTGCTCAAGCAGTCGTTCAAGCATGTCATGAGTACTATTCCATCTAGTTGGAACATCCATCTTGAGCTTGTGTCCTCTAGCACCTATGTCAAGTAGTAACTGCTGCTTTCTCATTAACAAATCATTTATGCTCGTGCTTTGATGGAAAAAAGTCACCAGTTTGCGCCGCTTTGCAATGATTCGTAACAGTTCTGGTATAGCTAAAGCTTTTTTCACAATAAGGTTGAATCTGTGACCATAACAACCAAATCGTGTCCATTGAAGTAAATCAAAAGCCTTGATCTCATTGGCTGCATTATCAGTTACTCCAGTTGGTGTTGGAAGATTCCATCGCCTCTGAGTGGCCAACAGGCTTTCTTTTATATTTTCCCCAGTGTGACTGCCTTCAACTTTTCGTGTTTCTAAGACAACACTTTTCAATTCCCAATCTTTGGAAATAAAATGTGCAGTCACTGTACTATAACTTTCTGTATTTAATGAAGTCCATGCATCGTGTGTAACAGCTATATCAAGAACATCATGTAGTTCCTCTTTTACTTTTTTCTCAGCCTGGTCTTTCTTCACAGCTAGTTTGGAGGACACTAATTTACGACCTGGAATTTCATACCTGAAAATGTAAAGTTTGAAACATTTAGTCATGGTAGTCAAACAGGACATGTATTTGGAATATTTACTATGTCTAAATATAGTGAAAATAATGAATTTATTTAATGTTTATTTAGACAGGACAGCATTATATTTAATTAAATACTGCTTAATTTAGGTATGAAAATTCAAAATTCAACAGTGTTGACATCTAGAATCAAATGGATTCACACCTTTTTTTCTTTTCTCACTGTCAGTTTAAATAAATATTACTAATTTTTAATGTTATCATTTAAAACTTACCTTGGATTAAGAAGCATCACAAAGTTTCTCAAATATGTATGGTCAACAAGGCTTAGCAGAAGAACTTTGCCAACAATAAGTTTCAAGAGTGAATCATCAATTTCGTTCTGCTTTGTAGCTGACATCCTCTCTGTTGGCTTCTTAAATTGTTCATCAATCTTAGTCTGTTTGGGTGGCTGGGGGGAAACATCAGCACCTCTTGCTGTCGCTGATCCCATTTCCTTATGGTCATGATCAAGATGAAAGGCCAAATTTGTAGTATTGCCTGGAATGTATTTGAAATAAATGTTTTTATATTGAGAAGAAAAAAGAGCAAACAACAAATTCTTTATGCACAAGTATCTTAAATGAATGGAATGAAATTATTTAAAGAAAATCAGGATTAAAATTAATATTAAATTTGTACATATATTTTAAAATTAATTTGCAACATTTTAAAAAGTTATTTTATGTTTTTAAATAGTCACATGTCTCAGGGAATATCTGTAACAAACCTCAGAGATCACTTTTCCGTCATTATCATATATGCCTAAATAGCAGGATAATCTTGTGATTATTTATGTATTTCAATCATAATCATGACATGGAGCTTTATTATGAAAAGAAATTTGAAGTATTTTAACAACAACACATGCTATATTAGAGGAAAGCACAAAGTACACAAATGATTTAATGAAAATAAAATTCTTGATTTAAAATATTTGATACTGGAATGCCATGAAACGTTTTTCCGTGTGCGTGCGTGCAACTCATTTATTTTATACGAGGTTGTTCTGTCTCCTAATAATTGCATTCATCGTTGACGACATTATTTGTTTCCAAATTATCCAAAAAAATCTAACTATGGTGTATGTTTATATATTTGGAAGTTATGAAGGGAATAAATAATTTAGCTTTACTGTTGTGGATCGGAAGGCTAATATCATGGTTCCACAGTCCTAAAATGTAAAGCGTATCCCATGATAATTTTGTTTTCGTGTAGCACCACAAAAAATTAGAATATTGTTCATTTTTTGCACTATGTATTGGAGAATGTGTTTGCCAAAAATAAATGTATCCCCGCAATGATTTCAATGAGAATAGCTGGACCTACCTTTGTTTGCATATTCCTTTCTGCAGAGTTTGCATATGACCTTCGTTGTATCTAAATTCTCCTTTGTCGGTGGACCCTCCTGTATTTTGTAAAATCCAAAATATGTCCATACACGAGAACGAGCTTTTCCTCCAGGATATGGATATATTATTTTGCGATCGTTTTCATCCATGGCACGTGTATGATATTTAGCGGGGTTTTAACATTTTGTTCGGAATCCTCGGTTTTCTTCCCAACAAACAAAGGGATTGAACTAGTCTGTGCCAGCGCTTCACAGTTGTCTCCCTTACCATGCAATCGATTATGGCGTTTCACAATCGATTGGCGAATTGGTTCACTCAACCAACTGATCATCGATTATAATCGATAATCGGAACAACACTACTGATGACACCCAAATATACAAGTCTAGCCACCCAACTGAAGTTCATGCTACCATCCATGGAGTAGAGAAGTGCATTTTTGATGTGAAATCATGGATGACATGTAACAAGCTGCAGATGAATGATGCTAAAACTGAGGCTATTCTGATCACAACACAAAGACTTTCTCATTCACATCCTTTACCTCAGACAATAAATTTCAGCAACACCAACATTTTATTCTGACAGTCAGTATGGAACCTAGGCATTACTCTAGACAGTACTCTCACATTGCACCAACATGTCATGAACATATGCAATGCTGCATATCTTGAATTGAGACGCATCAGTTCCATTTATAAATATCTTTCAGTTGATGCCACTAAAACACTTGTGTGTTCATTAGTACTTTCAAGACTGGACATTGTAACTCAATTCTGTCTGGTTCGTCACAATATTTACTCCAGAAACTTCAAAAAGTTCAAAACACAGCTGCACGAATCATCTTTAGAGTACCTCGATCAGAGCACACCTCACCACTGCTCTGTACCCTACATTGGCTATCAATTCGATACAGAATCAAACACAAAATTCGTTCTCTGTGTTATGTTTCAATGACAGACTCCAGTCCAACATACCTATCCAGCCTCACCCATGTGTATACACCAGCTAGATCCTTACGCTCTTCTTCTGATAATTGTATACTCATTGTTCCCAAGGTGAAAACAAAGTCATATGGACAACGTTCGTTTGCACACCAGGACCCAGCAACGTGGAACGAATTGCCCATTGAAATTAGACACAAAGTCGCAGTGGTCCCTTTTAGGAGTGCTCTTAAGACTCACCTGTTTCGACTGCAGGGACAAACTAAGCGACCTAATCATGTTTTGTATCTTATATGTTTTCAGCATGTTTTTATGTTTTCCAATTTCATTGTTTTTGTCATTTGTTGTTCTGTAGTGTAGTCGTATCATTATTGATGGTGTAAAGCGCTTAGAACTTTGAAAGATTAGGCGCTATACAAAGTCCTCATTATTATTATTATTATTATTATACAAGGCAAAATACACATTACCTAATTCTAATACCCACCTCCTGAAAACAATGCAACCAGATCAAATCTAGGTTATTGCAGTTTGTCAGAAACTATAATTAGAGCAAACAACACACACACACACATATATATAAAAAATATTAGGTTGTGCTGTAAACTTACAAATCATCTGCAGTGACGGCAAGTCCCACAAATAGAAACAGCCACCATACAAACTGTAGTGAAAATAAAACAGTGGAATAAAATATGCACACCAAAAAGTTTCAACTACTGATGTAAATTAAAGGTTGAAAGAGTTTATAAAAACAAAAGCAATGTCACACATCTCTGTGCATCCCCCATATCTAGCTTTCTTGGGTGGGTCCCTAAAAGTATCTACTCCCTCTGGGGTAGATGTCAGCTAGCTTGGTGTATGTGCATTTGTCTAATCATGTCCAGTAATTGTACATATAAAGGATATGATCCTAACAATTTAAAGATTATTCCCTTGAGGGTAAGTTCCTAGAGGTAGGGTTATCTAGTAGTCAATAACAATTGATTCTGTGTATGTTTCTCATTTCATTCCCAGTAAAATAAATGTATTTATGGATGTTAGAAGGGAATCTCAATAGTTCCCATGTTATGATCCAAGGGCTAAGTTCCTGGATGAATGTAGAAAATCCCCAGGGTCGCATTGATCACACATGTTGTTTCTAATACATCTGATACATACAACTCTTGATTCATTTAAATTTATGGAAAATTGCCCCCAGCTATACTTTAACAGCATGATCAAAAATTCAAAAGTGTTCCTCCCAAGTCTACGCCCAAAAGATTATCACTGACCAATGTTAAGGGAGGAGTTCAAACACATTACACACAAATACATCAGTAAAGGGAGTCTACTGTAACATCAATATAACAGTAAAGGTGGTCATCTTGAAAATCTTGTATTGCTACTTCTTTTATGACTGCTGGAGGGCAATCATGAAAATTGACCTACAGTTTGTCCTAAGGTGTTGTTGTAGCTAACTTAGAATGATGCCTGTCATCCTGCAGATTACCATTTTTGCATTTATCACAAAATTTATTTCGATCTGGCAAATAACAAAACAACAACTGTAGTAAAAGTCATACAGGTCATGTATAAATATTTACTCATTTTTAATTAAACATACATTGTTGTTTTAAAATTTAATACTAATTTTGCTTCCGTTACGGATCACTGCTTTTGTTCTGGAACCTGGCCATGAGGCTGCCACCCACATTAGATGATTTTCTCCTTAACACTTAAGGACCCTTGACAGCTCCGAGAACAAAGAATCAATATCTGTGTCCAGTTTTATCATCATCCTAGCTGTAGTTGAGGAGTGGCAACAAGAGGATAGCTATGCTTACAGATGAATATCCCAAAAAGTGGACAACAAATGAAGAATTAATAATTAGATCTTTTGTTACGCTATACTGGCCTCAAGGCCAGTGAAATTAACAACAACAACAAAAAAAAAATAATAATAATAATAATAATAATAATAATAATAATAACAACAACAATAATAATAATAATAATAATAGCAACAACAATAATAATAATAATAATAATAATAATAATAACAATAATAATAATAATAAAAAATAATAATAATAATAATACCAGAAGAATGAGTGCAAGGTACAGGAGGTTCGAGCTGAAACTGCAGTAGACAAGGTGTGTGTAGTCAATGAAACCCTCGTCTATATGGCAGTCATCAGTCTTGGTAACAAATGCACATACATCCGTGATGTTCATTGTATGTAGGTCACTGCACTGTGGGAAAAATATAAAAATGTTATGTTTAATTCAGCAAAAACAAAAACTTATTACTATGGACCACTCATTATTTCTGAATCAGTATATATTTAGTCTTGAAACAGAATATTGTATACATGTCATATGCATTATGTACAACATCATATTCCCCTGATAACTTACATCACAAATACATTCATATCCCCTTGATCACTTCAATCACAAATACATTTATATGTCCCCTTGATCACTTTGATCACAAATACATTCATATGTCCCCCTGATCAATTCCATCACAAATACATTCATATCCCCTTGATCACTTCAATCACAAATACATTTATATCCCTTTGATCACTTCAATCACGAATATATTCATATCCCCTCAATCACTTTGATCACAAATACATTCATGTCCCCCTGATAACTTACATCACAAATACATTCATATCCCCTTGATTACTTTAATCACAAATACATTCATATCCCCTTGATCACTTCAATCACAAATACATTCATGTCCCTCTGATCAATTCCATCACAAATACATTTATACCCATCTATCCCCAATGATCAATTTGCATTCATTGTCCCACCTGTCCACAATGATCAATTCTATCACAATTAAATTCATACCCAAATACCCCCAATGATGAACTCCATCAAAAATACCTTTATACACCTAAATAACCCTAATGATGAATTCCATCACAAATACATTGAAACTTCCAAACATCCCCAATTACGAATTACATCACAAATACATTCATACCCAAATATCCCAATGATCATTACCATCACAAATACATTCATACCCAAATATCCCAATGATGAATTCCATCACAAATACATTCACACCCAAATATCCCCAATGATGAATTCCATCACAAATACATTCATACCCAAATATCATAATGATCAATACCATCACAAATACATTCATACCCAAATATCCCAATGATCATTACCATCACAAATACATTCATACCCAAATATCCCAATGATGAATTCCATCACAAATACATTCATACCCAAATATCCCAATGATGAATTCCATCACAAATACGTTCATACCCAAATATCCCCAATGATGAACTCCATTACAAATACATTCATACCCAAATATCATAATGATCAATACCATCACAAATACATTCAAAGTCACAAACATCCCCAATGATGATGAATTCCATCACAAATACATTGATACACAAGTATCCCCAATGATGAATTCCATCACAAATACATTCACACCCAAATATCCCCAACGATGAATTCCATCACAAATACATTCATACCCAAATATCATAATGATCAATACCATTACAAATACATTCATACCCAAATATCCCAATGATCAATACCATCACAAATACATTCAAAGTCCCAAACATCCCCAATGATGAATTCCATCACAAATACATTTATACCCAAACATCCCCAATGATGAATTCCATTACAAATACATTTATACCCAAACATCCCCAATGATGAATTCCATTACAAATACATTCTTACCCAAATCTCCCCAATGGTAAATTCCATCACAAATGCATTCAAATGACTCAAATATAAGTTTCAGTCACATTCAGTCCAGGAATATAATGAATTTTTGCACATGTTGATGACTCAAGTTTCCTTTAGGTTTCAGTGGCATGATTGGGCCTTATCTGAAACTTGATACCATGCTTGTACATAATGAAAACCATCAAATTCTGTTAATTTCTGTCTCCGACCCACCATGTTAAAATCATCATCTCTTAATGTACAAAGCAATGAAATTGTGGAAATGAAAGGGAATGTATGGCAGGAAATGTATGATAGTGATCACAACTCAAATGATTTATCACTAAGGTATGTGATAGTGTCAATAACTGGACACCTTTTAAATGTTAATAAATAATAAAATTATACCAGTCCATACCCTATTTTGTTTCTATGACTTACAATTGCACTATATACTGGGAAATGCAGTACCCAATTTCTTCCCTGTAAACAGTGGAGTGGGGGGGGGGGTAATGTTCTGTCTGTATTTTAGTTACACATGTATATAGAGGATTTAAATCCTACAATGGATCAATCATGTCAAGCAAGACTATTCTATGAATACAGTAATTTCTTAATATGTTTCAGCTTTGATGATGATGTGTCATTGATATCTTCTTGTATCATATGTTTAAGGAAATTATAAAAGATATGTGATGATTATGCATAAAATGATACTATAATGCCAGGTTTTTTCAGTACACATCTTCAACATTCATGTCACCTCCTTCAGTGCTTCTTAATGGTCATAATCATGTACAGGAGAACAGTCAGTATCATACTAATTGGATGGGACAGTGGCACAGGCACCGAGCTATTGGGGCACAAAAACAGCGGATAAAAATTAAATTGCAGGAAAATCACTGATGGGATATCAGTCACTAAAGTTGCCATTTACCCTCAGTAAGCCACTGACAACAGTTACACTTATTGAGTCAAAGTTTAAAATCCAGTCAATCAAATGATGAAAATATTCTGCTACATTACAGACTTTTGTGTACTCAAACAAACAGGCTGTAAATAAATAAATTTTCGAAAATTAATATTGGAATATCAAACTTTGATTATTCAAATCTTACTGCTTCACAATATAAAAGAATAGTTATTGGTTATAACCTTAATATTCATTTATTCAAAGACAGACAAGTGCTTTTAAAATGTTTATAAATTATAATATCTTTAGTTTTGAAGAAATAATGAGAAAGTATGCATTTATAATGATAAGAATATTCAAATGTAATAACTGCAGCTTCAAATCTCTGCGAAACTATAATAATAATCCAGATTTCTGATAGATCAAAAAAAACAATTGCTCTGTAAATGTCGCACACAATTTTGATTTTAAATATGTTTGAAGCATTTAGTAGCTGTATAAGTGTCTCCATATCTGTTCATAAAAGTCACGCATGATTTTCTATGTTTAAATTCATTTCACTTACCATAAAGTCTGATATGAAGCACTTAAATCTTGTTATTCAGTACAGCTGCATCCTTGATTTTGGCAACAGGATACCAATGATACAAGTTGTATCCCTTAAATCTCAAATGACTTTAAAGTTATAGCGTGGAAGGAAAAGGGTGATGGTTAAAAATACAGAGCCATAGTGTTGTACTTGAAGATAGGACCTCCAATTTGTTTTTACACACCTTTCAATGCTGAAGTTTCAATCTTTAGTCTCAATTACACTTTAAAGTTTTAGAGCAAATTGGAAAGTGTAATGTTAAGATACTATGTGGATGATATTTCATTGAAAACGCATAGGGCAACAATTCATTTCTACTTGTACATGCTATTTGCTCGACTTAATGTGACAGGGCAAATTTCTGGCAATCTAACAAGAATACATTAGTTGAGAGCAGAGAACCATTAATTAGATTAATGGAAACAAGTGAGTATCATATCGCCATACATCCACGTTCAGTAATGTCCTTTAGAGGGAGAATTTTGTTTCTAATTAAAGCTTTGTTTATACAGTAGCCAGACTGACTATTATGTACACGGTAAACTTTATTTTCATGGTAAAGTTGTCAAAACTGAGAAATCACAGAAACACGGTTACTCATACTACAAGGTCAAGCTGACCCGTCTTTAGTGCCTCTGTAAAAGGGGGACGACAGATATATTTGATTCTGATTGGTTATGTCAAAATAAGGGGTGTGTTCGCACCTAAAATTACCTAGATTTTATATCGTCTCATAGAGATTTGTAAATAGTCTATAAGCTTTTTCTGCAAGAGAAAAGTAACCAGTGAGGACTTAAGGAATTTGCAAGAAATTCACTCATAAAAAAGTGTGGTCCAAGCAATATGCCAAACTGTTTCGGATCAATGTGTACACCAAAGGGGAGAAAATAGCATTGATGTACAATCTTGAGAGGGAACTTCAGAGTGCAATCTGAGATGGAAAGAAAATCTGAAAAGTGGAACCCTACGACGAAATCATGAATTGTATAAATACTGAATATCCTTGGAACGGATTGTTGAGAGAGGAATCCGGAAATCCAGGCGCCGAAATAGCTACAGTAGAAGTCCAGCAAAAGGAGGAACAGGTTATGAAATCATACAATGCCTTGATTTAGATTGTTCACTCGATCCTATGATGAATTAATCTATCAGTAACAGATCAGTTATCCTTTGTGAATCCATTTGTGCTTTATTTTGTAAATTTAGAAAGTTTGGTTTCTAAAAGTGGAGATATTTTTAATGTAATGACTTCAAATAGTTGTTCTATGTAGTTGATTAAATTGTTTGTTTATCTGTATGGGGGCTCGTGTTTCTTTGTTCAATATATCTGCTCAGATCTCTATATATATTTTATCTATAAGTTGCACCACTTATATTCACTCGAACTGAGGCAATTATATCGAGGGCGGTCATCTCCTAGATACCAAGTACCAAATGAGGCGGGGGTATATAATAATATAATAGCTGCATAGCAATAGTAGCAGTATTTAATATATATACAGCACCCAACCCCGTAACACTTAATATATACAAGTGAAAAGCACATTAAATGAGAATAATATAATCTGTTTCTAGAGTATTTCAATTTTTAGAACATGTAACATTTGGGTGCTATAAAGGCAGTATTTCATCATACAAAATAGCTGATTCTGGGCAATGTAATTCATGCTTAACAGTTTCAGCTAGAAATTAGAACGTTTTTTTTCATTGATCAACAAGGTCAGCATGACAGAATTTTACTGCCTAATTTCCCTGATAATGTGCAATTTCATATTTTGTTCAAATAAATAGCGTAAAAAGTGCACAGCATCACATGTCTTTTGAGTCAGATTTATTTTTCCAGGATTTCTGGTACTTTCTCATCATCTTTTAACCCTTTGAACCCTAATCTCCCCCATATTTCGGCACAATAACCTGAGCCTCCCTGGCAATTTTTGACAATTTTATAAAAAGTAAAATTTTCCAAAATAAAAGTAATATTATGCCTCAGAATGATAATCCACTATGATATAACAGCAAATATCAAAATGGTCTCTTTTCAAACATGCTTATAAAATGCTTTTTATTACTATGACTATGTAACAAACTGTCTCGAAATTTCTTCATATTTCATATTTTTTCTATATTTCACTGACCATCTAGCGAATAACATAACACAGGCCGGTATACCGGCCTTTCGGGTTATGACGGTAGATAGCTAGGCCGGTATAACGGCCTTTCGGATATATACACCGTTACAACCGGCCGGTAAACCGGTATGTCAGGTTCAAAGGGTTAATCACATTCATGATTGTAATCCTTTTTACAAGCATCAAATTTCTGATATTACATTGGCAACTACGCACCTCGCAAGAACTTCCAAATCTTTCCAACCGCCAATTCGCAATGCAGAGAATGTTCATATTTTCTATTTCAAGATTTGAAGAGTACATATTCTAGTAAAGACATTCAAAGTCACAGACATGAAATAGGTTATCCAACATCTGAATGGACTGACAAATTTGTTTTACTATATTCAACTTGTCAGGGCCCCTAATTGGCTGTGAGGTCTAAAGGACCTGCCATTACCAATCAATGCCATCTCACCTTTGTCCTCATTGGCTCCAGTCTTGAGCTATCCCACTGTAGGTATTTAAGAAAGCTTGCCAGTAGCTTCCTCTGGGTTGGTGCTTCTTAATGGAACCTTTCTCTACCAGTCATACTACTATCCAACATGTATAACCTATCATGTGTTAAAATCCACAACAACAAGATATGAAACTGGTTACATTCTTGTACATGTTCTAATCCAACTAACATACTTAATTATGGAAATTTTAGCTATAACTTTTGTCTTGAAGGATTCAATGTGATATAAACATAAACAACTCTCACTCTGTCCTATTGTTGGTATGTATCTTCAGAATTAATTCCAATATATATATATATATATATATATATATATATATATATATATATATATATATATATATATATATATATATAAAAGGATTAACTATTTAAGTTAGGCATTCCAAAGTCTATGTTATTGATATTACATCACACCAAGTTTTACTAACTGACAATGTCCAGATCATCACAAAAAAAAAGTAAAAAATTTGGTAACAAATTCAGTAAAAATATAAACATTGAGCATTAAACTATATGTAATTTTATTTCAATTTTATTTCAATATATTTCCATCTTATTACAGCAATATAATCCAAATATGAAAGTTCTTATTTTTAAGTCCATTCAAGAAGCAAAAGAATTTCTATATGTCAAACAGCAGTTTTGTCTAAGATTGTCTTTAACAAACATCATGCAATAAAAGAATACAAATACAGAACTAGCTGGATCACCCGTATATCAGTGGGTCATTTGGCATTTCTAGGTTGGCAATGGAGAATTTCCCAAATAGCCTGTACAATGATGATACACACTGTACCAAGAAAATAATGCACAATGGAATTTTCATTTCTGAATTGAGTTATTTTTCACTATTAAATCTTTCACAATTCTCTATTTCTCATAATCTTTATTGCTATACTAAAGAAAGTCTGACTTACATTAACAGCTGAATTACATACTGGCAAGAAATTCAATCAGCATCATCGTTTATACAATGCAGAATATATGCAACAATAACAATATCAGATGTCAGTGACTTCCTGATGAATATGTTCCAGAAGCAGATGTCAATGACTTCACGATGCAAATGTTTCAATAGCAGATGTCAGGGAATTCATGATGAAAATATGTTACAAAAGGAGATGTCAATGTTGAGGTGAAAATCTTATAAAGAGCACAATGCCCATAAACGCAGAACTGCTAATATACTTCATTTTATTTAAACGAATTTCCACCTTCACTGCTGAAGATCTCTGTGATTGTTAACATCATAGAATGTTACTATCACTGACCATCAAGCCTTTGACATCAAACATGATTGCCCCATCTCCATCAACAATTTAATCTTAGAATTGGAGTCCTAAAAACCTTCAAACACACTGGAGTTAACTTCCATTCTCAAGCTTACAGAATGATAACTCAACAATGATAAAACTTAATATTATATCAATGCACAAAATACGAAAAGAATGGAAGAAACTGAATATGCAGTTATCATCAAATTTAAATTTAAATTACTTTTAAAGCCTTTCTTTTAAGTCAAATGTTTTCTAAATGTGAAGGCCCTAATGTTAGATGTGATGGCCCCTAATGTTAAGTGTGAAGATCCCTAATGTTAAGGGTGAAGGCACCTAATGTTAAATGTGAAGACCCCTAATGTTAAGTGTGAAGATCCCCAATGTTAAATGTGATGGCCCCTAATGTTAAGTGTGAAGATCCCTAATGTTAAATGTGATGGCCCCTAATGTTAAGTGTGAAGATCCCTAATGTTAAATGTGAAGACCCCTAATGTTAAGTGTGAAGATCCCCAATGTTAAATGTGAAGACCCCTAATGTTAAGCGTGAAGGCCCCTAATGTTAAGCCTGATAGCTGAATAATTCCTTCTGAATTGCCGTTTCAGAAACTTGTGTCCCATTTACCACAAAAATACAACTTTCAGATTCTTTTCAAATCTAAACGTTTTCTGAATTTAGAAACCTGACGGTTGAAATCACTTAACTAAGGTTGTCCATTGGAGAGGGTCTGCCCATCATTGTTAAATGCTCATTTGGTGAATCTTAAATATCATAAATAAGATTGGTCCTTTGATGACTTCAATATCATAAATGTGAATGGTCCTTTGGAGACTCTTCAATATCGTAAATACAAATGGTCTTTTGGTGATTCTTCAATGTCATAAAATTGAATGTTCCTATGGTGACTTTCTTATCACACAATCACAATATTTAAATATTGTTAATGATATTACTCAAAATGTAGTACAAAAATCGCATTGGTGACTCGTAACAGCTATGAAATATTTGGCAATGAGATGATGCGCCTGAATTTACTATGGTACATAAAATGTCAATATGCTTTCTATCAAAGTCAGTCAATTTATTCTGTTCTGAGGTTTTTGAAATGTCACTTCAAAGATTTTCTATTTTTAGCAATGATGATCATATTTGATGGTGTATATCTGTATCATGTGTACATTTGCTTTTTATCAAATTTGGTCAAATTCTATTTGGCCATTCGCTTTTAATTAAATTTGGTTAAATTCAATTTGGTAATTTGCTTTCTATCAAATTTGGTCAAATTCTATTTGGCCATTTGCTTTTTATCAAATTTGGTCAAATTCTATTTGACCATTTGCTTTCTATCAAATTTGGTCAAATTCTATTTGACCAAATTGCTCTCTATCAAATCTGGTCAAATTCTATTTGGCCATTTGCTTTCTATCAAATTTGGTCAAATACTATTTGGCAATTTGCTTTCTATCAATTTAGTCAAATTCTATTTTCAAATTTACTCTCCATCAAATTTGGTCAAATTCTATTTGGCAGTTTTTTAAGGAGAAATAATTAAAACTGCATATTTCTTATAACGATGGAAATATTTTTTCATATTTCAATAATTTTGTGAACTGGTTTGAATCTTTGAATCTCAAATCTCTGATTTCTATCATAAAAAACACAACTTTGAATGTCACAGGAAATTCTGCATTACTCATCCAATTAATGTACTTTATCTAGAATGAATATATTTTACTGCCATTTATAATTAAGAGGAATCAATACCTTTCTGTTGCAAACTAAATCATGATTCCTTAGCTTTCAACCTTGCACAAAGGTCTTAATTCATCCGATGTTTAGACAAGAGTCACATGATCAACAACATGCTGATCATTTGACAAAATCCTTCTATGAATAAGAAATGCTCAGTCATTTATAAACTCTTCTGTGATAAGTGTAAAAAAGATGACTAGAAGCCTTGAAACAAGAGTTAAAGAAAGCATGTACACCAATGAACACTTATACACCAACAGAGAATGCCTGACAGCAGTTGGTGAACATTGCATGGAACCAGTGCATACTATTTTGGGGGGAAAATATTTGAGTACCCTAAGGAGAAGAATAAGGGAAGCTATTGAAACTAGTGTTGATTACCTTTGTAGAGAATGATATTGATGTGAAAAATGGACAAAATAACGTTTAGTACAACAACAACAACAGTGTAAGGATGACCATGCTAAACACATATATGGGTCAATGTTCAACAACTAAACTCGATCTGACCTCAAGGTATTATAACTATGATCTCAGGATAAAATGGTCAGATAGGTAAGGCCAATAGTAATGTATGCACATACAAAGAGACTGTGCACAAGCCCGCACGCACACACACACACACACACATATCAAATTTTCAAGGGATTGCTCATGGCTACAACCGTTTGACTGCATGTTTACGGCAATTAGAGAGTTATTGTTACTGGTTTAATTCATTTTCCAGCACATGATCGGCTATATATGGCTGCTAGAATACCTGGTGGTAGAAGAATCCAGGACAACCCAGCAATGAACCAGTGACCCATGGCAAGCTAATGGAAAACTTTCTAATATACCCACAAATAGCCAAGCCCAAGACTTGAACCTATAATATGGACACTTCGGAGTCTGTATTATTAAAATAAACAATTAAGAACAAGGTTAGAGCATTGTAATTGTGAATTTTGCAAGATGTTATGGCAGCACATAAACAAGTGATGTTTATCCCAGGGTCAGGGTTACACACAGCCAATTAAAGTGATGAATATGTTTATGTAATGTCTAAAAGTTAGGGCCTGTGCTAGAATACACAGTTTTAATGTCCCTGGTTTGGGGTGTGGTTGATGTTTAATTAGAGTCCATTTGATAATGGCCTGGACGATACAGGGTGAAATTGGGGTCTAAGTATCGGAATATTACCAGAGTTGAAATGATGCAGCGACAACTTTGTACTCATTGAAATAAATCTTAAAATATAAGACTTTCCCCAGAAATCAGTTTAAAGAAAAGAAAGCACAGAAATATGTGGAGTTACTTTGACATGGATAGGCATGTATTAATTTTCAGCAGCTAGATAAATTTAATCCTGACAGGCTGAGCTAAATAAGGGGGGGGGGGGGGGCTCCAGACTAAATTCAACATTTCAAGTATTCATCATTGTAAGATTAGTCAGTCCAAGTTTTTCTGTAAAAGTTTAAAGTCTTGACTTTGAGGAAAATGCATGAATTTGTTTTCTTGATTGTTATAGGAATAACAACTGTGTGAATTTATTTATCTTAAATGATATGAATCATGTATGCTGAAAATGAGTTTTCCTGGGTTGTAGTATGTCACATGTTGGATTGTTAGTTAGCAAACAATGTAGTTGCAACAACAATAAGTGAATTGCATTGATTCATTTGTATAATTAAGCTGTGAATTCTTTTCACTGAGGAATAGAGCACATTCTGGTACACAGATTTTATATCGTCTCATAGAGATTTGTAATTAGTCTATAAGCTTTTCTGCAAGAGAAAAATAACCAGTGAGGACTTCAAGGAATTTGCAAGAAATTCCCTCATAAAAAAGTGTGGTCCAAGCAATCTGCCGAACTGTTTTGGATCGACGTGTACACCAAAGGGGAGAAAATAGCCTTGATGTACAATCTTGAGAGGGAACTTCAGAGTGCAATCTGAGATAAAAAGAAAATCTGAAAAGTGGAACCCTATGACAAAATCATGAATTGTATAAATACTGAATATCCTTGGAACGGATTGTTGAGAGAGGAATCCGGAAATCCAGGCGCCAAAATAGCTACAGTAGAAGTCCAGCAAAAGGAGGAACAGGTTATGAAATCATACAATGCATTGATTTCGATTGTTCACTCGATCCTATGATGAACTAAATCTATCAGTAACAGATCAGTTATCTTTTGTGAATCCATTTGTACTTTCTTTTGTAAATTTAGAAAGTTTGGTTTCTAAAAGTGGAGATATTTTTAATGTAATGACTTCAAATAGTTGTTCTATGTAGTTGATTAAATTGTTTGTTTATCTGTATGGGGAGCTCGTGTTTCTTTGTTCAATATATCTGCTCAGATCTCTATATATATTTTATCTATAAGTTGCACCACTTATATTCACTCGAACTGAGGCAATTATATCGAGGGCGGTCATCTCCTAGATACCAAGTACCAAATGAGGCGGGGGTATATAATAATATAACAGCTGCATAGCAATAGTAGCAGTATTTAATATATATACAGCACCCAACCCCGTAACACTTAATATATACAAGTGAAAAGCACATTAAATGAGAATAATATAATCTGTTTCTAGAGTATTTCAATTTTTAGAACATGTCACATGTGGGTGCTATAAAGGCAGTATTTCATCATACAAAATAGTTGATTCTGGGCAATGTAATTTATGCTTAACAGTTTCAGCTAGAAATTGGAACGCTTTTTTTTTCATTGATCAACAAGGTCAGCATGACACAATTTTACTGCCTAATTTCCCTGATAATGTGCAATTTCATATTTTGTTCAAATAAATAGCGCAAAAAGTGCACAGCATCACATGTCTTTTGAGTCAGATTTATTTTTCCAGGATTTCTGGTACTTTCTCATCATCTTTTAATCACATTCACGATTGCAATCCATTTTACAAGCATCAAATTTCTGATATTTCATTGGCAACTACGCACCTCGCAAGAACTTCGAAATCTTTCCAACTGCCAATTCGCAATGCAGAGAATGTTCATATTTTGTATTTCAAGATTTGAAGTGCCTGTGATTGTGTTATTTGGTGAGTGTACACATTAATTTCCACAAAATTAAGTGCATGTACTTCATAATTATAAAAACATTATTCTTTTGAAATCCGGCTACAGGCCTAAAATCATCCTGGTATAACGGTATAACTAAGAATGCAAACTGAGAGAGAGAGAGAGAGAGAGAGAGAGAGAGAGAGAGAGAGAGAGAGAGAGAGAGATTCACCTCTATGTTATCATGACCGTCCTTGAGAGCAGTGGATTTCCCGGGATTTCCCTTACTTCCGGTTGCGCTAAAATTAGTGTAGGTCTTGGTAATATCAGGATAAAAGTCCAGTTCGTTCCTATTCGGATTCCCACCCGTGTATCGGTTCTGCCATAGCGCTGGCGCTTTATAGGCATTTCGCTGTATATATGATACGGTTTCTCTTCTTTCCAAGAAGTTAACATCTGATTTGTCGGCTGAATTCTTCAACTGTTCACAAAAATACATCGGAATTCCATGCATGATAAATAATATTAACGATGATATCTTTAGTATTTTCACGATCATTGTCATTGTTCGAGAAAATCTTGGGAAAAAAATCCCTAAAACTCGACAATGGATAAGAGGATTGTCACTATGTTTCAGTGTCTTTACACCGATGACAATCCGGGTATCAGCTTTATATTATCAGCAGGTCACGCGTTTTCCTTGTTGGTCTAAAAAAAGACTAAAGTCCGACTCGGACGGCTCGTGACGTCATGCCGAGCCAACCTATACATCCCTGTTCGTTTCATAGACGCAAACTTGATGTGAGAAGAAAGAGAAGAAAAAAAAAAAACAATAATCTAAAGGAACAAAATTATACAGAGTGACAAAAATACCTTAGATTATGATAGAAAGGGTCCAATGTCAGAATGGGTCATAAGGGTAATCTAAGGTATTTTTGTCACTCTTTATAACTTTTTTCCTTTAGATTATTGTTGTTTTGGTTTTTTTTCTCACATCAAGCTCGCGTCGAGCAAATGTGGTTCGTTTGTATCCCCTACCGATTTCAATAACAAAAATGTTTAATGTGATAAAAGTGCATATAACTAAGTCAATTTAAATATTGATTTATAATTTATAACCCGACTGTGACTATAATGGCATTATTACTGCCGCTCACTGCACCTTTCATGCTTAAAAGACTTTACGCGCTAACACGGCACCATATTGCGTCCACTATGGGCTAGTTTATTAACATCAGAAAATATATGACGTAGTTTATCCTATTCGGTAACTGCCAGATAAATCGGTAAATAACCATAACATTGAGAGTTTGAAATTATATCCCTTTGCACACATGAACATAGAAATTAAAAAAACCGCTTTTAAAATCCACGTGGAAGGCAAATTTGTTGTTGTCATTCTTTTCTTCAGCTTGATTCGACATTGTAAATATCGGAAGCATAACATAATGCCATATGGATGTACATTTGCAGTTGTACACACACCCCTTTGCTCCAATTGGACTTGAATAGAAACTAGTAATGGATCTCGAGCATGTCCGTCTGTTATATTTCAAACTTGTGTTATGTGTGAAAGGCGTAGATGATGTCTGTTTTATGGCTATTCTACTCACACTCAGGTTAGAAATTATAGATCAGTGAATAAATTGACTATGTTCCTTGCACTTTTTATCACTTTAAAGTTTCCATTGTTGAAATCTATATGGAGTACAAACAAACGGGAGGTATAGTCAGACTATTGCTCACATCCGACGATGTGATATGCAGGGGTTGGGGTGGGCACTGGATACACTTTCCCCTCCCATTGATCCGCCCCTGAAGTTTTACATTTGCTTTATATGGTAAAATCGTTAGTCAGACAATTCTAACTCTGCTTTTCAACATCACAAATGATAGCCTCATCTGCCATCAAGTCTGATGAGATGCACCCCTGTATTTCTGAATATACCACGATACGTTATATGGTATACTGCAATTATATTTGAGAACACCAATTTAATGTTCTTAAGCTGGGCCTGACATTTTCTTACTGAAATTTCAGTAGCTGGTTATAGCAAAATAAACCCATGTTATCTCCATTACATTATCTTAATAATAATAATAATAATAAGAAGAAGAAGAAGAAGAATATTGTAATGTTATTTATTATTGAAGAATAACTGTAGAAGGCGTTATGTAGAATTTATTCAATACAAGACATCAATACAGCTAGGAAGGGGAGTAAAGTCTGTCCTGAGAGTATACTTGCTATGGAACTTAAACCCTAGTAAATGTATAACATAAAAGTCCATTGTGGGATATCTGATTACATTTACTGTCAAGTGATATTTCAAAGCTAATTAGATTAAGGCTAACACTACATCTTCCCATCTGACAAGTTTACATTAAAACGAAACGTGATCTGATGACCGCATTTCTAAACAAGCTTCATTAGCTTATTTTGTTTTCTACAAGTTCAGTCTCTCAGGTGGTTTCGATAACCTTCCCGAACGTGTGAAATATCCGTTTTGAGTGGATGGCATTGCTTTGCTTTCATCTGAGTCGGTAAGTGTATCAGGGTTTGAAGCAGTCACTCTGAGAGGGTCTGACAGGCATTGGAATTAAATTTATCCTATTAAGCCGTATCTCTCTCTCTCTCTCTCTCTCTCTCTCTCTCTCTCTCTCTCTCTCTCTCTCTCTCTCTCTCTCTCTCTCGTCAGTTACTACCATGTATGAATGAGGTGTAGATGCCTCAGATTTAATTATCCCTGATGAAAATTGATCTTCAATCGAAACTTTATTCCCTACCTGAAGTTTTTTCATATTTCGGGCGCGGTGTCGACGATCATAATTTCTCTTTTGAGTTTTCTTTTGATAGTTTTCTGATTTCTTCAGTTTTATTATATCTGGCCATTTCGGCTCCAAGATGTTTGATGCCATTGGCAAAGTAGTTTGTAATTTTCTTCCCATCAATAATTCGGCAGGGCTATATCCATTTGGTAATGGTGTTGCGCGATATGTCAAAAGAGCTATGTAAGGGTCGTTTGCTTTTATAAGCATTCTTTTAATTGTTTGAACAGCTCTTTCGGCTAGACCATTGCTCTGCGGATATTTCGGACTACTTGTAATATGCCTGAATCCATAACTAACTTTTCGCCAAAATCTTTGAGTATTGCGGATATGTATTGCGGACCATTATCTGAAACTAATACTTCCGGTATACCATGTCATGCAAAGACTGGTCTGAGATGATTGACAATTGCTTTAGAACCTGTGCCTTGCAATTTTGCTATTTCGATGTATCGTGAGACATATACTCAATCACCAAAAGCTATGTTTGACCATTCAGTTCAAACAAGTCTGAAGCAACTCTTTGCCAAGGTCGATTTGGAAATTAATTTGGTATCATTGGTTTAGCTTGATCTCTTGAGTTCTCTATGCAATTTGGGCAAGATTTCACCAAGTGTTCTAGCCGAGTACTTAATCCTTTCCACCAAATTGACGTTTTGGCGCGTTCTCGGCATTTCACTATGCCTTGGTGACCATCGTGAACTCTCTCAAGGATTTCTTTTTTAAGTGAATCTGGTACTACCAGGCGTGTACCTTTCATTAAAAGACCATTTTGAATTGTAAATTCATCTCTATCTGCCCAGTACGATTGTAGTTTTCCGTCCAAAGCGAATTTCTCTGGCCACCCCGTTTCACAGAATTGTACAAGTTGTATGCAAATCGAATCATTTCGATATTCAGACTTTATTTGTTCAAGTCGAGTATTTGATGCAGGCAAATTACTAACTACGAAATCGTAGGCGTTAGTTTCAGCCTGAAAGTCTCTGTCACTCTCAGATTAATAATTAAAGGTGCTCTGGATAGAGCATCAGCAGTTAATAGATTCTTGCCAGCAAAATGAACTATGCAAAAGATGAATCTCATCAAACGCATTCTAAAGCGTTGAATTCTTGGGGGTAAATCTCCCAAGATGTTTGTGCTCATTAGTGGTACTAATGGGTTATGGTCAGTTTCAAATTTGAATTGTGACCCAATTAAATAGCAACTAAAGTGTTCACAAGACCAAGTGATTGCAAGGGCCTCTGTTTCTATTTGAGCATAGCGTTGCTCAGTTTCTGACATACCTCGTGACGCGAACGCCACCGGTCTCAGAGTGCTACCGTACTTCTCCGTAGCACAGCACCTAGTCCTAATGAAGATGCATCTGTAGATACAATTATTTTTCTTTTTGGATCATAATGTGCTCAAGTAGGTGAAGATATCATTTCTTGCTTGATATCTTTAAAAGTTTGTTCTTGATCTGGACCCAAGTCCACGAGTTTTTACCTTTCAAAAGCTCACGTAATGATTTTGATTTTCTGCCAAATTGGACTAAATTTGCCAAGCTGATTTGCCGTACAGAGAAATCGTCGTATCCCTGCTACTCATTTCGGTGTTTCCATTTCAGTTATAGTTTTGACTTTTTCTGGATCAGGTTGGCAACCATTTTCGTCAACAATATGCCCAAGAAACCTTATGGATGGTATAGAAAATTCACACTTTTCAGCGTTCAAAGTGACGCCGGCCTTTTGAATTGATTTCATTACCATTTCTAACCTTTCGTCTTGCATTTTCTGCGTTTCCCCAAAAACAAGAACATCGTCCATGTGACAGAGTATTCCGTCAAGTCGTTCCACAGTTTCTGACATTATTTTTTGAAAAAATTCAGGCGCAGAACTGATCCCGAATGGAAGGCGAGTAAAATAAAACCTACCAAAAGGAGTAATAAAAGGTGTAAGGCGGCGTGATTCTTCTGACAGGTTTATCTGCCAAAAGTCCGAGTTTGCATCAAGTTTGGTGAAAAACTTTGCACCTGCTAGTTTTGCAAGGGATTCTTCAACTGATGGTAGTGGTTGGTTTTCTCTTTTAACCGATTCATTCAGTTTAGTTAGATCCACGCAAATTCTTACCTAACCGTTTGGTTTTGGATCAACAACCATTGCAGCGCACCACTCAGTGGGCTCATCTATTTTTGAAATAACCCCATTTTTTCCATTCTATCCAACTCCTCTTGAACTTTATTCAATAAAGGGATAGGAAGCTTTTTTGGGGTAGATAAGGCATAAGGTTTGGTATTTTTGTCCAGAGTTATGTTATAGAACCATTTTGTTTTCCCTAGACCTTTAAACAAATTTGGATATTTCTCGCGATAGTCCCTATTTAAATTTATGGACTTATCCTGAATTTCGCTTGCATTTTGTGAAGTTTTATTTGAGGCATTTACGGAGGATATATTTACCTGTTCAATAATCTTAAGAGCGTGAATCGCGGGCCTACCAAAGAGTGCCTGATTCCGTCCCTTCACAACAAATATGTCTTGTACACTGAATGCATTGTTTGATTCCAATCCACATGTCAAATTTCCCAGCACTTTAAGTTCAGAGTTTCCAGGTCCATATAGTTTTCGATCAGACTTTGAAAGTTTTTGTTCTCCGATTTTTTGTAAATCCTTCTCAGGAATTACATTCACATCAGCTCCAGTATCAATCTTGAATAAAAGAGAAATGTTGTTCAATCTCACCCGCGTTATCCATGGTTGACCCTTCTTTGTGCTAATAGTCTCTAGAAATCCAGATTCCGCTCTCGATTCTATTGTGCGAACTGTTGATTTTGACAGACAGCATTTTCCATAGTGTCCGCTTTTCTTACACTTATGGCATTCTACTTCTTTTGCTGGACATTGGTCTCGAGAATGATTTCCTTTCTTTCCACATCTCATGCATCCTTTTCTGTTGACATTATTTTGTTGAGAATTTGGAAATTTATTTTTCTGCTTCCAATATTTCAGTGAAGACGATTTTACTGCATCCGTTTTAGTTATTCGTTCTCCACTTGCTCGTATCGTTGTTTGCTGCTTTTTCACCGCCTCATTTTATCGAGCTTGACTAACGGCAGATTCTAGAGTTAGATTCGCATCTAACTGCAATTTTTCTGAGAGTTTTGAATCTCGCAGTCCAATTACAAGTCGATCTCTGATCATTTCATCATGTAGTGACCCGAAATTACAATTATCTGCTAACACATAGATAACAGTAACAAAAGTGTCTACTATTTCTCCCTCTTCCTCTTTTCTTTGATTAAAATTTGCTCTTTCAAATATTATATTCATCTTTGGAATGAAATATCGCATGAATCTATCTGTCACAGGCTTTCACTTATTTTGATCTTCCTCTGTCAGGTTGAACGAAGACAAAATGTCATCAGCCTCACTTCCCATGGAATAAATCAAGGTATTCACTTGAATTTCTTCCTCTTTTTCACAAGTCCAGACGCTTGACGAAAGCGCTCAAAGCGCCGAAACCACTTTTCCCAAGTTTCAGGTCTCGAAAAGTCAACTTTGTCCGGATTTGTAAATTGAAATGAAACCATTTTCAACTCTGATAATTTCAATCCTGTATTTTTACCGCTGCCACCATGTATAATGTTATTTGTTATTGAAGAATAACTGTAGAAGGCGTTATGTAGAATTTATTCAATACAAGACATCAATACAGCTAGGAAAGGGAGTAAAGTCTGCCCTGAGAGTATATTTGCTGTGGAACTTAAAACCCTACTAATGTACAACATAAATCAGCTGTTGGTGTGTATCAGTTCTAGTCCATTGTGGGATATCTGATTACATTTACTGTCAAGTGATATTTCAAAGCTAATTAGATTAAGGCTTACACTACAAATAATAATAATAATAATAATAATAATAATAATAATAATAATAATAATAATTATAATAATAGAAAAGAAAATATACCATGTCAAAATAAAACCGCATCCCCCAACAACCTCACCCAACACCGCACCGAAGGATGAATTTTTAGTACCTTATTGTAGATGAATTTTCTATGTGTGAATACAACTTGGACGAAACTTAAGTTTGATTCTCTGAAAATCAACTAAGGTTTAACTCAGTTTTCACTCCGAAATCAGTAGAAGAAAATATATCTTTACATTGTGTCTTTTGTTCATGGAGACATTCAAGACCATCAGCTAACTTCAGTTATATTTTTGACATGTCTAAATGTATTTGGAAGATCCTCACCATACAATAAATAGTTGAAAGACTAATTGTTTGTATTATTCTAATTGAGACAGAAGTAGTGTATGGGGATACTCTAGCGTCAATGGGAAAATCCTATGTAAAACAGCTTGGGAACATCTAGCGTCAAGGGGAATTTAACATGGTGGGGACTATCTAGCGTCAAGGGAAATTTAACATGGTGGGACTATCTAGCGTCAAGGGGAATTGAACATGGTGGGACTATCTAGCGTCAAGGGGAATTGAACATTGTGGGTCTATCTAGCGTCAAGGGGAATTGAACATTGTGGGACTATATAGCGTCAAGGGAAATATAACATGGGAAATAAAACAAGGAAAAAAGGGGTGGCAATGAAAGCTACTATCTTTTCGAGACTTATGAGTGGCCCTGAAAAGGACCGTTAGGTGTAATGTTAACGTTGTCTTGTTAACACAGAGGACATCTTACAGATCTTCTTCTCTTCCTTAAACTTCTCCTTACTGTGGGTCCATAGAAGAGAACTCTCTTCAAGCAACCTTGTCTTTCCACATAGACTCTTCTCTTCCAATAGGCTGTCTCCGTCCTATCAATGACACTCCATGATGATCTGACATACATGGGTATGTCAGTCCTAAACAGCATACTTGACACAAGGGTTGACGATTCAACATTAGTCCACATCTTCTGATGAGAACAGGTGAATTGAATGCCGTGTACTGCGGTTATTTATAGGGGAAGAGCGGATTGAAACGGCTTGAGTGTATCCACCAATCCAAACGTGCGTTACAAAAGTCAGACACAGCCATCCAATCGGAAGAGAGCAGTCTGTGACGTCACCTTTTCTATATAGAGGTACTAGCACCTGTGCGCAGTCCATCGATTCAAGAGAGTTGTCAATCATGGCGGACAGTAAGAAGACAATGAATTGGAGTGAGACAGGAGTAGAGACAGCAAGTCATGGACCAACAGTGACTACTAAAGTCATGACAAATCTACATCCAGAAGAAGTGGATTTTAACTGGGATATTGTGGATTTTTTAACATCGCAAGAATTTATTCCGGAACCTTCGTTGCCTTCTGTATCTTCTTATGGACACGTCGATGATTTTAAGCAGAGACAAAAAGAAGCATTGGAGCGATTTTTACAACAACAGAAAGTAGAAGAACAAGCTTTTCTTATGCAACAGCAGGAAGAAGAAGAAGCAAGAAGAAAACACCAGGAAGAAACAGTAGCAGCAACGGAGAAGAATGAAGACCAAGGACAGAAAGAAAATAGTGAAAATCAAACGGTTACGACGGTACTTTTAGATATTTTAGCTGAGTTAAAGAGTCTGAAACAAATGTATCAGACTTCTTTATCACAACCGAAGAGAAAAAGACCTTCTCGAGCGAAACAACCCGATCTCTCTGTGACTACGTCTACCTTACCACCGTTAGTGATTTCTACCAAATCATTGACAGGAACCACCAGTCCCGAAGTAGGCCTTGGCCGTGGCAAAGGCTTAAGACAGCTCAAGAGGATTTCATCCCGTTTCTGAGTTTGTTTTGTTTTAAATACACAAAACACCAACGGTCCTTTTCAGGACCACTCCAATTATTTCGAAAAGAAATACTATGTCAATTGCCTATTTCAATGAAAACTCAAAAGTCCTTTATGTTTTTAAAAACCCATGATGTACGTGTGAGTGAATGAATGTGTGAGTGTAGGTAATTATACTATCAAATCAAAACCAAGAGACACTTACGTTTTTTCTCTTTAGTTTATTCTAGTACAAACGACACAATTCAATATCACAACATAACATAACACAAGACCACTTTAAAAAAGTTCATAGGTTTTCTTCTGTTTCACTCTTTCTGTTTTTTCATTTTCTTTACTGTCACAGCTTTTTTTTCTTCCTCTTCACTTTCGTTTCGTCTTCTTTTCTTGTTTTTGTGAACGTGACGGGGTTCTTCCTTGGAGGAGGGTACCTCTTTCTCCTCCTGTTCAGAATTTCTTTCCTCCTCCTCCTCCTCCTCTTCCTCCACCTCCTCCTCCTCCTCCTGCTCCTGTTGTTTCTTAGGGCAGTTTGGAGACCAATGTCCTTTCTCTTTACAATAATAACAGGTATCTTGACTTTTGTCTCTATTGTAGCCTTTTTTATTTTTGTTACGATCTGAACATTCTGTAGCCCAATGTCCTTTCTTCTTACAGATATAGCAAGTATCTTGACTTTTATCTCGATAGGAGGGAGAGTAGGCTGTCGGCTGGTCTGACGAAAACTTTCGTATGACCCCACGTAAAGCTCTAATGAGAAGTTCCACTTGTGTAGGTTCTTCCATCGTTCTGGTCAATGTGAGAGTGAAAGGAATACTGAACCGTTAGACACTAACCCTTTATATATATGCACGGATCGAACATGAATATATAGGGGTTATGGTCTTTAAAAGGTAGTCATTTGACTTTT
Organism: Unio delphinus; assembly: GCA_029339505.1. NCBI lineage: Eukaryota > Metazoa > Mollusca > Bivalvia > Unionida > Unionidae > Unio > Unio delphinus. The sequence continues at coordinate 2,871,228 of JAQISU010000094.1, read as the reverse complement.
TGCAGACAAGATGAAAAGGTCACATCATGCTGTGGAGAAAGGAAAAGACAGTAAGAGACAGAAACGTAATGTATCGCCTAGTACAGTAGCTGAAGTCTTGGCTCAAATTCATGCCAGTGATTTTGAAGATGACATGAGTGAGCCCGAATTTACACCTAAGCAATCGACGTCCAAGCAAAGTACACTACCCTTAGTTAACCCTGAAAATTACTATCACATTCGAGAGACAGAAAAGCGTTCCTCTCGAAAATTTAGAACAACGGCTTACACGTATGCCGTAAAGTTTAAAGATTTCAAGTCCAATGTACCTTTGGAGAATACAGAAGGGTTCATTACTGAGGTGTGGGATTCTGTGTTAACTGCACTGAAACAGCAATGTCAAGCCAAAGAAGACGATCGCTTGAGACTTTCTATTCATCACGATAATTTAAAGTCTCCCGTTTGGATCGAATTTACTAGTCCATCAGAACTGACACCTTCTAAAGTCATTGACAAAATTCAACATGTGCAACAATCCAATGACAAGTTTCACATTGACGATGGAAAAGCCACACTTTTCATGACCCACGTGTCTCTTCCCCAGGGGACAGGACGCAAAAAAGTATTATTGGTCGACAGCCTTCGCAGCACCAAACTAAGTCTCGTCCGAATTAACAATCCTCAAGACCAGATGTGTTTAGCCCGTGCTGTCGTCGTGGGACGAACGTATGCCAACAAGAACGACACGGTAGAATGGAAAAGAGCCTGGAAAACTATTCAACAATCGGACCGAGCCAAACAACGAAGTGAAGCAGAACTCCTGTTACAGCAAGCGGGGATATCCAAAGACACTCCTTGTGGCATTCCAGAAATGCAACAATTACAAGACGTCTTGGCTCCACGTTACACCTTGAAAGTACACCCTCAAGAAGTGCGTGGACCTCTTTTGTTTCGAGGCCACGATTTCAAAGACGGAAAATACATTCACGTCTATCATCACGATGGTCATTTTGATACCATTACCAGTATCACTGGATTCCTGGGATACGGTTACTACTGTGAAAAATGTGACTATGGTTATAACAATCGAGAACAACACAAACATTGTGGATCAAAATGTGAGGGATGTTTAGCCTCACAACCTTGTCTGGACCAAGGAAAAGAAAGAGTGCATTGCCCTGTGTGTCAGCGCACTTTTGTCAGTCCTACCTGTTACCAACAACATTTGAAGATGCAAGGTTCACAGCAGAAAAACACTTGTCAACTTCTGAGATTGTGCCCTACTTGTGGACAAGGCATACGTACCAATAGTGCCAAGTTTCACGTTTGTCGAGGGAAGAAACGATGTCACATTTGTCACCAAATCGTGGACTTGGAACACGAATGCTTCATTCAAAAATACCAACCCCATTCAGAAGATACCCAGAAGAAAGGGAATTTTATCTTTTTTGATTTCGAATGCATGCAAGAAACCGGTATTCACATTCCCAATTTCTGCGTAGCTCACCGTGCGTGCGAACAGTGCATCCAAGAACCTATCTTTAGTTATTGCCCTCACTGCAACAAGATTCCTGGAGGACGTGAAAAAATCTTTCGAGGGTCAAACACGTTAGCCAAGTTTGCCCGATGGATCTTAAACCCCATTGACGAAACGTGGAGTACAGAAGACATCGAACGTTACGGTAATTGTCATTGCCATGCTACGGTCATGGCTCACAATTTTTCGGGATACGATGGGCAATTTCTGCTCAGATACTATGCGGAACAATGTACCGAACGACCTCAAGTGACTTTGAACGGAGCTAAAATCATTTCTATGCAAGTAGGACAAGTACAGTTTAAAGATTCGATGTGTTACTTGGCCATGCCATTGAGTCGCATGCCTAAAACGTTTGGAATGACAGAATTGGTTAAAGGTTATTTTCCACACTTTTTCAATACCGAAGCCAATCAATATGCCGTTCTACCCCATTTGCCGGAGGCTCACTATTACGACCCTGACAACATGCGTACCGAACAACGAGAAGCTTTCTTCGCTTGGTACCAGACTCATGCCTCGGACCTTTTTGACTTTCAAGAAGAAATGTTAAAGTACTGTCGATCTGACGTGGACATTTTACGACGTTGCTGTGGAAAATTTCGAGAATTGTTCATGGAGTACGGAGGGATCGATCCTTTGAAAGAAGCTTGTACCATTGCCAAAGCGTGTTCTTTAGTGTACCGAAAACGCTTTATGCCTGAAAATACTCTAGCGGTCATCAGTCCTCAAACGACGAACTTTGTTAAACGTCAATACTCAGTCAAAGCCCTGCGCTGGCTCCATTACTTGTGCGACAAGGAAGACAAATGGATCCAACACGCTCGCAACGGAGGAGACGAAAAGATTATTGGAACGTATTCAGTGGATGGTTGGGACTTAGAAAACCCTCAGATCGTGTACGAGTTTAACGGATGCTTATTTCACGGATGTCCTATGTGCTACCCTCAGCGTGACATCAAAAATCAGTTTTTACAACGAACTATGGAAGATTTGTACCAGACCACGTGTCAACGACGTTTGAAGTTAGAACAACAAGGATACCAGGTAGTGGAAATGTGGGAACACGAGTACGATCAGCGTTTGAAAACCGATCCCGAGTTTAAACGCATCGTAGAAAGTTACAAGTGGGTGGACCCATTGAACCCCCGGGATAGTTTGTACGGAGGACGAACGAATGCCACTTGTTTGCTGTACCAGGCGGACGAGGAGAAAGGAGAAGAAGAAATCAAATACTTGGACGTGTGTTCATTGTATCCTTACGTGTGTAAATATTGTCACTTTCCCGTAGGGCATCCAGAATTGATGACAGAACACATTGACTTGGACCACATTCGTCAGTACGAAGGATTGATCAAGTGTAAAGTCTTGCCACCCACAGACTTGTACCATCCCGTTTTACCTCACCATTGCCAAGGAAAACTGATGTTTCCTTTGTGTCGCACATGTGCTGAAACGTGCAACCAAGACCAACCTTGTCATCACACTCAGGAAGAACGTACCTTGACAGGAACGTGGGTGAGTGTGGAATTGTTTAAAGCTCTGGACATGGGATACCAACTGTTAGAAGTGTACGAAATTTACCACTTTCCCAAAACACAACAATACTGCAAGGGCGACGAGAGACAGAAAGGTATTTTTGCAGACTACGTGGATTCCTTTTTAAAACTAAAACAAGAAGCTAGTGGCTATCCTTCCTGGTGTCACACTCCCGAAGACCAAAAGATATTCAAAGAAAAATATCGGGAGCAGGAAGGTATCACTTTAGACCACATCGAGAAAAATGAAGGAAGGCGATCGTTTGCCAAAGTCATGCTCAATTGTTTGTGGGGTAAAATGGCACAACGTCCATCTTTACCCAAGACGGAGTATTTGTCCGAGCCGTCTCGCTACTTCCAGATGATTCACGACCCAACCAAAGTCATGAAACACGTGGACGTCATTCGTGAGGACTTGATCTTAGTCAATTACGAAGAAGAACTAGACTTTGTAGAAGCCGACAAATTTGGAAATGTCATCATTGCGGCTTACGTGACAGCCCACGCTCGCTTAAAATTGTACGAAGTGTTAGAACTGTTAGGAGATCGCGTGTTGTATTTTGACACAGACAGTTGCATCTACATTCACCGACCGAACGATTGTAACCCTGTCATCGAAGGAGACCGTTTAGGAGCCTGGACCGATGAACATCCCGACGACAAGATTCTAAGTTTTGCAAGTGGCGGTCCTAAAAATTACGGCTACGAATACCGAGACCCCCAAGGAAAAATGCACACCAAATGTAAAGTGAAAGGACTGACTCTTAATTATCGCACCAGTCAAGTGGTGAACTTTGACGTGCTTCAAGAAGCCTTACAGTCGGGACAGGATGAAACGTTTCAAGTGACTACCCACGAACCGCACAAGATTGTCCGTTTACCCACACACCAAATCGTTAGCCGACCTTTGGAAAAAGTCTACCAAATCGTGTACCAAAAGAGAGTACGACTTCCCAATCACTTCACTCTCCCGTACGGTCACGTCAAAATTGGGCAGCATATAAAAAGGGACATCGTCCACGATCAATAGTTTATTTATCACTACAACGACCCAGCGAAAAGAAGATGAATCCATTTAAACAGACATCATTCAAGTTTGGGGATTGCAAAACAAATGTACCTTTCCAGAGTGTGAAAAGTACTGGATGGATAAGACCTATGCATTGCAACGGAAGTTGTCCGGAAGGAAACTGTAAGTGTCCTTGCGGTATGCACTGTAATTGCGTTACAGAGTGCGATGGTGAACCTTACGATTGTAGTGATGCCAGGCTCTGTGACGTTAGCGATTCAGCAGGATATCGTAGGAACTTTGCTATGACTACTACCCCTATATCTACCCTGGAAAGTGATGCTGTGCGTGTCAAACCTGAGGGATGCGAAAGCGGTGCGACACGTTATCGTGGACTCCTAGGAATTTCACCGTACCTGCATCGAACAGAAGTAAGGAGAGTCGAATATTCGTTCCCGACGAGTTTGCCTGAATACTGCCACTTTAAAAGTCGATTTCAAACCTTCAAAGATAAATGGCCAAAATATCTGCCTGGACCAACTCCTGAAGAATTAGCCAGAGCTGGATTTTTCTACTTGGGCGAAGGGGATAAAGTCAAGTGTTTCAGTTGTGGTGTATCCATTTACGAGTGGGAACAGAAAGATTCCGCTTACCTGGAACATGCTCGATGGTCTCCGAATTGTCAATACCTACCTTTAGTGGGACCTAGTGATTGGAAGTGACACTACTACTCCATGTCGTGTAACACACCTAGACCAGTATATAATATAAAACATAATATTCAAGGATTGCCTCGTGAATTGCAAGAGAAGATCTACAAGGACGTTTGGCAAGGCCTTGCTAAAGAAAAATCTCAAGGGGTGACTGTAGAACTTTTGTGTCGTGAAATTCACAAGAGGAAAGTGACAAAAATTAACCGACGTGTTAGATTTCTCTGGATTAAGGGTATTTTTTTGCTCTGTTACCAATTTACTACGTTTACCTCTGAAGATGCTTTGATCCTTCTTAACCGTTACCCTGAATGGCAGTGGGACGAAATTACACGTTATATTAATCACTTTCGCTTTTTGAGCAAATTTAATTCTGTGTTTAATTCTGGGTTGAATCTACACTTGTAATCTTTGACCTAAAGAAGTATAAAAGAGAACAACCATGCCACAACCTTTATCATTGGTGATCCAACAGATTCCGTGGAAGGATATCAATGAGAAGATTCACACAGTGAAAGATTACGAACACTTATTGCAAGAACTATACCCTATGAATTGGGGTCGACGTGTCGTGTGTGTTTTAGTGACTTGCTTTCTGGGATTTCGTTTACCTGCCGATTCCTTGTGGACACTTTACGAACACTACCTATCAAAAAAATAAGACAGTATGGTGACTCCTTTAAATGTCCACGAGAGACTTATTCTGTTCAAAGCCTTACGTTTTCATCTGGATACATCTCGACCTTTCCAAGAAAAAAAGATTCGTCAACTTTTACGTACGGAAGCAGTGTACGAAGATGTGTGTGTAGCTTGTGATTTACACCCTCATTGGACAGATGTACGTGACTGGAAAAGTTGGGATTTTGAGGCTTGGACAAACGAAGTATCCCATTATGCCCAAGCGTTGTGTTCCTAAAATGCATCGTCGAGTGAAAAAAGTCACTTTTAAACCTGTGTTAGTGACAGTACCAGAAGAAGAAGAAGAAGAAAAAAAATCTGTCACCCAGGACAATCAATCTGTTCAAGACAGAACTGTCATGGACATTCCCCCACAAAGACCCTTTAGAGAAGACACGTATGTGACTATACCCCCTGTAGAGGAGACTATAAGAACATTACATACTACCTCTAGGAGACGTTTGTTACCCAAACCACGTTGTACAGTGACTTGTTTATATGCCACTTTGATCGTTTGCCTATGTCTTTTATTCCTGTATTTATCTATTTGGCTTTTATGTATTTTTTGTCTTTCGTGTTGTTCGAATTTAAACATGCATTGAAATAAACGTGTCTTGAAAAAAGTATAAAAACCTCTTGTCTTGTCTGTTTTTGTGTCAATACTGACATACCACTACACGACTATGGCTCACTCTACTCTTTCTACTACTCCTTCCTCCTCCACATTCAAAGTCATTGACGAACACTTAGATCAGGCTAGTTGGAAAGCCTTGTATCTTCGTCATCCTTTTAACATGTTAATTGTTGGACCGAGCGGTTCAGGCAAAACCGAATTTGTCAAACGTTTGATCGAACATAAACATCATTTGATCGATCGTCCACCTCAACGCATCGTGTGGTGTTACAAAGAGTGGCAATCGGCATACAGCCTCTTGCAAGAAAGTCAAGGTGATTCCATTGTGTTTGTAGCAGGCATTCCTAAAGAAGACGAGGGGATCGTGTCTGACCCTAGTCAAACTCATTGGGTTATTTTTGACGACATGTTAGGAGAAGACGAAGAAGAAATTAAACTGTGGTTTACACGTAAAGGGCATCATCGTAATGCCAGTGTCATTTACATTACGCAAAATTTATTTCAACAAAGTAAAGCCCATCGTACCATTAGTCTCAATGCTCATTACGTGGTCTTGTTTAAAAGTCCTCGAGATAAATCACAAGTGCAAGTTTTAGCCAAACAGTTAGGAACACCTTGGCTAACTCATGCGTACGATGATGCCACTCAAACGCCACACGCCTATTTACTCGTGGATTTAAAACCCACTACCCCTGATTATTTGCGATTTCGTACCGATTTGTTTCACGACTGGTGTCAAGACGGAGGACCTGTCGTGTACACGTCCTCCTCGTCGACATAACACTATGAAGCACTAAAAAAATCTATAAAAACCTTGGGTTACCTTGACCTGGTCTCATACATCGTCAACATGACGTCCCTTCAGTCTCATCTTCCCATCAAATTGATTCGTGCCTTGTACGGCATCAGTCGCGAAAAAAATCCACAAAGACGTGCTCACGTCTTAGAAGCCAGTCTCAAAGAAGTCTTACGATGGTTTACGGTGACAGCACGTCAAATACTGCAAGGCATCATTCACCTTCCACATCAAACCAAACGCTTTTTTGACAGAAACAAAGTAGCCTTGACGCAACTGGCCAATCCTCGCATCGACACTCACACCAAAAAGCAAATCATATTGAAACCTGGAGGCAGTGGTTCTCTAGGAGGTGTCATCATTCGTTCCCTTTTAAAATGGGATCCCAATACTCCCAAAGTCCACCCCAAGAAGAAAACAAAAAAAGCCAAACAAGCCCCTAAGAAAAAGATCAAGGGTACCAAGACCAAAGCACAGAAAAAGAAAAGTCCACAGAAAAAAGCGGTCACCCGCAAAAGAGGCACTTCGGCCAGGACACAACCTTACCTTCGTCAACCACGACCTGTAAGAAAAGATCTACAAGGACGTTTGGCAGGGACTACGTTGCCAGTAGCCTCAGGGGCTGCCACTTCTCCGTTGCGGGTGATGCCAGCCAAACCCAATTTGACACCCGTTTTTCCTAATTTGATGAAACATTGGAAATCTGCGTCTCCCAAAACGTCTCCTCCACCGGAGACACCCTCGTCCACCTTAGCGTCAGTAGCAGCTGCTCATAAAGTACCTGCCCCCAAAGTCAAAGTCCAAGAAAGATCTGGCATGTTAAAGAGTTTACTAGATTTGTCCAAACAAGAACTGTCCCGATTGAGTCCATTGCGAACTCCTTCACGACGTGTGTTACCTGCCATGAAGTTGATACGACGCAAAGATAATCAGTGGCGACGCATTCCAGTATAAAAATATGACTTGAAAACCACGATGTCAATCAGTATTTTTTCTGTACCACTGATGAACACTCAAGGATGCCTCCTCAAAAACGTGCACACCATCACCCTCGACGTTCTACCGTCCAAAAAGGAAAAGGAACAAGACAATCTCGTCATCTCACCAAAAGCTTTAAAACCAAACATCAACGTCCTTCCCTCCAAAGACGTAGACCTTTAAAGAAAAAGAAAAGACACCAAAAAGGAGGATCCTTTGACAATTTTGGGAAACACATTGTTACCTTTTTGACAAAGCGCTAGTTCCCAAAAAAAAGTAAATAAAAGAGAGTGTATACCAAGTCATTGACACTAGTGGTATTGTGAAACGAACAAGCAAAGATGTCACCTCGCAGAAAACATTTTTCTACACTCCACAAAGGAAAGAAAAGGAAAGGACGTTTAGCCAAACATCGACACGTTCTTCGTCAAAGGACACAAAAGAAAATACCCAAACGTCAAAAGAAAAAGAGAAGTCACCAAAGAGGAGGCATATTTACTGGTTTTATTAAAGGTATGCAGAAACTAGACAAAGCAGCTAATAACCGAACTGGTATCTTTAGCCCTGCTTTTGAGGATTTAGCGAAGCATGCCGTTACCTTTTGGAGAAGCCAATAGGAAAAAGAAGATAAAAGAGGGTGTGTACCAAGTCTTTGACATCAGTGTATTTCTGAAACGAACAAGCAAAGATGTCACCTCGCAAAAAACATTCTTATTCACCCCACAAAGGAAAGAAAAGGAAAGGACTACCTCCTCGTTTAGCCAAACACGGAGACGTGTTGTCCGTCCTGTCCAAAGCCTCTCCGTCCATGCGAAAACAAATCATTAAAACAGCCTCCAAAGATGTCATCGATACCGTGTGTGAATGTTGTTTGAATGTTTTGAAAGGCACGATACCTTTGTCTCCACACAAGAAAAAATGCTTATCCAAACATCGACACGTTCTTCGTCAAATGGTTCAAAAGAAAATATCCGTCCGTCAAAAGAAAAAGATGTTGGTGCAACGCGGAGGATTTTTACCCTTTCTTGCTCCTTTGTTGACAGGCATAATACCAGGTTTGCTACAAGGGGTGACCCAAGGGATATCCCAAGGGTTTAACCAAGGGATGGGTAGAAGATAAAAGGACACTATGGAGCACCACAATCTCAGACATAACCTTTGAAAGCCCATGGAAGGACGAAAACTAACTTTGGTTCCTTACAAACGATGGATGGAATACCATCATTGGCAAGAACAACGATCCCCCCATTTACCGCCCAATCCCAATTTGGCTGAGATGTCGCAATTACAACACGAATTGCAATCCTTGATCCATCGCCACGATTTATCCGAAACCGAAAAATCACAAAAGTACGGTCAACTCTTGAAACGGCTACAACTCTTTCATCAGAAAGCTGTGGAACAAACAGCTCAACCCACTTTGTCCGATTTTAAGGCTCTAATGAATAACCCGGCACCCTCACCCTCACCCTCTACAGTAGTTAAAACAGACGTTACCCCACCATTACCCAAGGAAGAAGAACCCCATGATCTCTTTCAAACACCTACTGCTACTCCCATTCCGAGTAAGATTGCTGCTTCCTTGTTGACCCCTTCCCCCACTCCCCCACGAGAAGAACTCAAAACTTGGGTTAAAAAGATGATGGCTACTCCTTCTTCGACAGATGTGAAAAAGAAAGAAAGGAAACCAGAAGTGAGAAAAGAAAAGAAGGCCAAAGAAGCTATCCCATTACCTCCGCCACCACCATTACCCTCGACGTCAACTCCTGTGGCACATCGGACACGTAAAACCGTTTCCAAACAACCCGCATTTCGTCCCACCCAAAGCAATATCCTCGAAGAGTGGGTCCCTTATTAACAAAAACCATGGAGAAGGTCTTAGCCAGCATTTACTACGATCCAGCTCACCCTGCAGGTTACGGAGGCATTCAGAAATTGTATCGTGCTGCCAAAACTCGCCTGAAAAAGCTCCGTTTACCAGCAGTACAACGATGGTTACAAGAACAAGCGACGTACACTTTACACAAACCCATTCGACGAAAATTTCACAGAAGTCGCACTCAAGTGGAAGGCATCGATCATCAATGACAAGCCGATTTAGCTGATGTCTCTCATTTAGCTACCTACAATCGTGGCTACAAATATTTGTTTTGTGTCATCGACGTCTTTTCTAAATTTGCCTGGGTCGTACCATTGACATCCAAATCGAGCGGAGAGTTAGTACGAGCTTTGCAACTGGTGTTGAAACAAAGTGGTCGTCACCCTCTTCGATGGCAAACCGACAAAGGCACCGAATTTCTGAACCAAGCTTTCCAACGAGAATTAAAAAAAACGTGACATTCATTTTTTCACCACCGAAAATCCTGAAACCAAAGCCAGTATCGTGGAACGTTTTCAACGTACCTTGAAAGAACGCATGTGGAAATATTTTACGCATCAACACACTCTCAAGTACATCGACGTCTTACCACACTTAGTCCAAGCCTACAATCAATCTTACCATAGAAGCATTGGACGTGCCCCACAAGAGGTGACACCTGACAACGAAGTGACTGTTTTTGAGCGTCTGTTTGGTACGTCCCGGACGAGGGCTGTCCCCAAGAAAGGTAAAGAAGTGTTAACCCCGGGAGATTGGGTACGCATTGGCAAAACCAAACGCACTTTCGACAAAGGTTACTTACCCAACTGGACCACCGAATTGTTTCGTGTGACTGGACGAGTGCGCGATCGTCATCCTACCGTCTATAAATTGGAAGACATGAACGGAGAAGTATTAAAAGGAACATTTTACTTGAATGAGTTACAACGTGTTACCAAAAAAGAAGACGACGTGTACGACATTGAAAGCATTCTCGAACGAAGAACCCGTAAAGTAGGAAAACGTCGTGTCAAAGAAGTCAAAGTACGTTGGAAAGGATATCCTCCTAGTTTTGATTCTTGGATTGACGCTTCGCAAGTCATCGACTATAAAAAGAAGTGACCATCATGCCCTTCAATACAGCTTCAGCAACCACAGTGACTACTCCTTCACCCACGTCATCTCTGCAAGATTTACAAAAGCAACCCTTGTGGGTGTGGTGTGGAGAACGTGTCCCTAAAACGCAAATCGTTTTTTTCTGTCAAATCTTTGTGGTATATTGTGTCATTGGTGCAGCCATTGCTAATTTGAGTTTGCAACAAGGAGACAAACAATTGTGGACCATTTTACTCAGCAGTTGCATCGGGTATCTTCTTCCCAATCCTTCCCTGAAATACTCTTACAACGGGAACAACAGTAACAATATTGGGAGTCTGGCGGCCAACGTTAGTCCTTCTCCTGACAGTCACCCTTCCAATCACAATCCTCTTTTAGATACTCCTTTAACCTCGAGTGACTCCTCGGACAGAAGAACATTGGAAATATGAACAACACTATTAACCAATTTTACTTAACGTTACCCAGTGACAGTTCCATGGAGGTGTTTCCTAACAACACATTGTGTTGTTACACGTCTAAATTACCTCAAGCCATGCATTTGGATCAAGATGATCACTGGGAAGCAGCTTTAGTGGAAATAATACACCCGACACAAATCAAAAACATTGTCGAAAATCAAAACTTTTTCACAGTTGAAGTGTACGACAAGCAATTGCAACAAGCCTTAGATGAACGAGGCATCACTGGCATTGACAACAAGAAATCAGATGGACCCGCAACTAAACAACTGTCCACTCATGTGTTGACCATTCCTGCAGGCTACTATTTTAGCGGTCAACATTTAGTGACTACGATTGCAAGCAGGTTCAATGTTGTGTTTGGTAAACCCCTGGACAAAATCAGAGAAAGTGTTACCTTTGAGTACATTAAAGCGGCTCGCCGCTTCATGATCAAATTTTCAGAGAAGAAAATAATAGCCATTACCTTTTGTCCTGAATTGTTTGATATCTTAGGTGGAGACCTCAAGATGCTCCCGAACAAAAAAGAAATACCAGGCATAGCCAGTAACTTGGATTTTACCAAATATTTTCGATCCCCTGTAGAAATGAACCAAGGACTCAATTTGATGTTTGTGTACTCCGATGTGGTGGAGTACAATGTGGTAGGACACACCTCTGTACCGTTACTGCGTGTCATTCCTTTCAAAGTAGATACTACTACCGCTGACGAGGAAGGTGGAAATACCTATCACGTTCACCGCGAATTTGTACATCCTCATTATTTACCCGTCAGTAAGTCGTATTTCGACAGTGTCAACATTACTATAAAAGGAGAACTAGGTCAAAATATTCCATTTACCAAAGGGAAAGTCACAGTGAAACTCCATTTTCAAAAACGATTCTCCAACAACTGAAAAAGTGATGTATCCTGTGTACCAAGGAGTCACTCGACAACGAGGACATGGTTTAGGAGATATGTTTAAATCAGCCTTTCGTTCCGTAGTCCCTGTTTTAAAACCAATGGTGACACGAGGATTGCACACCTTAAAAGATGCCGCATTGACTCACGGCAAAGATTTTCTTTACAATGTTCTCATTGACAAACAAAACCCAAAAGAAGCTTTTTTGAGAGCAGGCAAAAATACCTTGCTTCAAACGGGTAAAGAGCTTTTGGGTCGACGAGAAAGTCCTATAAATGCTCTGAACGGTACCACGTCTGACATTCCTACTTCCCTGACGACACAGCAAGGACAAGGTAGAAAGCGTCGACGAAGACACCCTTTCAAAAGTCTCCGTACCTCTAAAGTGAGAAAGACAAAGAAAAAAAGAACCGCTCGAGACTTAGACATTTTTGATTATTAAAAGTGAAGAAAAAAAACCTAAAGAAAAAATGATGCACCAAGAATCTTGTGCCTGTTCCAAGTCGGAACTGGATCTCTTTGCCATGCCACCCACGATGATGACCATGCAAGAAGCTCAATGGGTCGAATTTCATCCCGTCTCCTCTTTGACGGATTCAGCTCCCATCGAGTTTGAAATCAAAGGACAACCCGAAGATTACATCGATCTCAACAACAGTTACTTGTATTTGAAACTGAAAGTAAGCAAAACAGACAACACCAATCCAGGAGCCAATGATAGAGTAGCTCCTGTCAACAATTTCATGCATTCCTTGTTCAGCGATGTGGATTTGTACATGAATAACAAACTGATCAGCAGTAGCATGGATACTTACCCTTACCGAGCGTACCTCGAAAATCTCTTGACGTACGGAAAAGAAGCCAAGAACACTCATCTAGATGCTTGCGTGGTATGGAAACCTGACACTGCAGATAAGTTTAACGACACAGCCTTGCCCGTAGCAGCAGCTGCTGATGGCAGCGCTCCTGCCGATCCTCACAATGAAGGTTTTAACGACCGTCGAAAGAAAATTTTGCAAGGACGTAGTTTAGAACTGTTCGATCGTTTGCATTTGGACATGTGGTTTCAAGAGAAGTATTTGCTGAACGGAGTAGATATTCGCTTGAGACTGAATCGAAGTAGTACTGCTTTCCATTTGATGGCTCATGCCAACGAATACAAAACCATTATCCAAGAAGCCAGGTTATACGTACGTCGCGTGGAAGTGTTACCTAAAGTGGGAAATGATATCAGTCACACTTTGAGCAGAACGACAGCCAAGTATCCGATACGACGCGTGGAAGTCAAAACTTTCACCATTGCCGCTGGACTCCGATCTAAGATCGAAGATCATCTGTTCCAAGGACAGTTACCCAAACGTTTATTCATTGGTATCGTCAGCAATGCAGCCCTCAATGGTGCCCACGATGAAAATCCTTTCCAGTTTAAGCACTGCAGAGTATCCAAAATTGAAGTCAGTCGCGATGGCAAAACTTTGTGTACCAGACCCTTCGAACCCGACTTTGGCGAACAGAAAAATTACTTGAGGTCGTACTTGTCACTGTACGAAGCCACAGGACAGTTAGGAACCAACACCAGTCACGGTATTTCCTACGACGACTATGCAAGAGGTTACACGTTGTGGGCTTTTGATTTCACTCCAGACCAAGGCAGCGACGAGGGACATTTCCACCCTATAAAATCTGGGCAACTGCGTGTGGAACTTCAGTTTGCAGCACCTCTTCCCGAAACGGTGAATATCATTCTGTATGCTGAATTCGATAATACCATAGAAATTAACAGTTTGAGAGAAGTCATTCTAGACTATTAGACATTATGGAAGACCCTTGTCCTTCTTTGAATAGTGGAGAATCCATGGAATGGGAGGTTACAGAAAAAGCAGAACCCCAAGACCAAAAAGAAGAAGTAGTGATCATGCAATCCAGATGGTCAGAACAGGAACAACAGTTAGTGGCTTGTTTTGCACAACACTTGGAAGATACAATGAGGGACCTGATTAAAAAAGATTGTTATGGATGTCAAATCGATCATCCCAGTCAAATTCAACACGATAAATGTATGATGATGAGTCAAGAAGAAAAATTGGACAATTATCTGAACGAAGCTTGGAGTCTCATCTCCGAAGAAGACGTGTTACTTCAGTGGTATAAAGGCTTACGTGATCATTCCTCTCCTCCATTGTTTGCTCGAGAAATCGATCGCATCGAAGCTCTCTTGGCCAAAAGTAAAGAGACGAAGCAAACCATCAGTTACTTGTCAGACCGTTTCAAACAAAAAGTCTGGATTGAATTGATGACTTATTATCACCAGTGAAGAAAGGAGAGAAAAACACAAGGCGACACAAAACAAAAAATGGATACCTGGGAACTTTATTATCTTTTGAACCGTAGTTCGTACACTGCTTCTTGGAATCCTGTGGTGTGTGCTAAAGATGAACTACCTCATCGCAAACCTCAAGAGAATCAAGCTTATGTCATCAACACAGATGACAGTCATCTTCCAGGAACTCACTGGGTAGCTGTCTACTTTCCTCAAAAGGGTTGTGCGGAGTATTTTGATTCGTATGGATTGCCTCCTTTCGAAGATGATATCATTGACTTTATGAGAAGAAATGCTCAGACGACACGATTCAATAATGTGAAATTACAAAGCACAGATTCTATGGTGTGTGGACAATATTGTATCTATTATCTACATCATCGCAGTCTTGGATATTCTTTAGAACATTTAGTGACTTATTTTGATCGTCATTCGTCTCGAAACGATGACAAAGTCGATCGATGGTTTTGTGACCATTATGGTTATCTGTTGTCTTTAGCTAGGAAACGTAGTGTACATCAATCGCCCAATGATTTCCAACAGTGGAAATCTCAATTTAATTCACAACGTTGTCAACCATGTCAAAGATAATGTATTGGTGTTATGGAAGAAAAAAAATGTTTTTTCTTTGAAATAATGTTTGTTCTTTGAAATAATGTTTGTTATTTGAATAAAAATGTTGTGTTTTGAAAACCAAGGCGTCTGTCGTTTGTTTTACATTTGTATTCATATAAATGCTCTTTGACTTTTCTTTCTATCCCTCACATCAAACTATCTAAACGTTTCAAAACCCTAAACCGCAGAGGGGTGTTTTCCATCACGTCCGCGCTTGAACCATATAAAGCAGGGGTAGTCTCCAGTCTGGCCATCCATTGTTTGACTCATCCTCCTACGAAGATGTGCTCAAGACTAGCTAAGCTGAACGAAGCTTATGTCACTCTGCATCGTATCAGACACAATCTGATGCCAAAGCCTGAAGAGATTGAGAATGTAAGAATGCTACAAGTAACGGAAGACCTCATAGAAGAACTCTTCAGAGAGGAAATTCAAAAAGAGAAAGAAGAATGGACTGAGAAGTATCGACTTCAAAAGCAGCAGAGAGAGCAGAGAGAACAGCATCAGCAGCATCAGCAACAGCAGCAGGAACCAGACAGAAGTTTTGTCGACTGTCGTGTGGACACGAAAGAGTTCTCTTTCTCTTTCCGAAGAAGCAGACCCTATCGTGTAGCCAAACGAGGACGCAATCTTAGACGATAAAAGATTGTCATCCTTCCTCGTACACACAAACACAAAAAAACAGCCCTTTTCAGGGCTACCCAATATTCTCGAAAAGAATTAATTATTCAATTTGCTTATGGTGTGAGGAAGTTAGAAAAAAATAGAAGTGAGTCTATAATCACTGTCTCTTTTAACTTTTGTTTTGAAGTGCGTCTATAAGCACAACGTATTTTTTCAAAATAACTTGTTCAATGTATAATTAATAGGAGCCAAGTATAAAAGTGTGGGGTGTTTTCTTTTAAGTCCGCGTGTTTTGTTTTTTTGGTAATGATAGGGATAATGTAAGTTTTTTGGAACGTAAAGGGGTGTTTTCTTTTAAGTCCGCGTGTTTTGTTTTTTTGGTAATGATAGGGATAATGTAAGTTTCTTGGATCTAGGGGTGTTTTCCATCACGTCCGCGTGTTTTGGTAATGATAGGGATACTGTAAGTTTTTGGAACGTAAAGGGGTGTTTTCCATCACGTCCGCGCTTGAACTATATATAAAAAAGCACTCGTCAGTCTGGCTACCTATCGTTGACGCATCAACACAAAAGATGAGTAGAGTTCAAAAGCTAAGAGAGCTTCAGATGCACTTGGAGAATGCGAGGCGCCTCCTGGACGAACTGGCAATGGAGGCCTTAGAAGAACAGACTAGGATTGAAAAAGAAGAGGAGGAAAGAAAAAGGAAAGAAGAGGAGGAGAAGAGAAGACCTATCTTGCCTCACCGTATGATGAGACAAACAAGTCAAGTTACTCCTATGGTGAGGACGCCTTCACCACCAGAACCAGTTCGTCCACTACAGACACAAGCCCCACCGCAACAAACACAACCTCAGCCGCAACAACCACAGCCTCAGCCGCAACAACGACAGTTGCGGAATAGGCGAAGATATGAAGAGGCTTTCACTATCCCTCAAACAGAAGATTGGGATAGTGAAGCCACTCATTCTCCCTCTGCACTCCCAATCACAAGAGTGAATTGGGAGAATGATTGGAGTAGGAGATGTGTGTGTGGGGCTAGACCTGGGAGATGCCAGCATTAACCAGGTGCAATTTGAAGTTTTAAAAACAGTCCTTCTCAGGGCTACACAAATAACAAGAAAAGAAATACTATGTCAATTGCCAATGGGTGTGAGAGAGGAGTAGTGTGATTATAAACACTGACTCTATTTAGATGGTATAGGGTGTGATTTTGGATAGTATATAGTAGGGTTTGTTTTGGCTGCTTCCCCGTGTGTGTGTGTGTGTGTGTGTGTGGTTAGTATAGGGTGTGATTTTGGATAGTATATAATAGGGTGTGTTTTTGGCTGCTTCCCCGTGTGTGTGTGTGTGTGTGTGTGTGTGTGGTTAGTATAGGGTGTGTTTTGGATAGTATATAGTATGGTTTGTTTTTGGCTGCTTCCCCGTGTGTGTGGTTAGTATAGGGTGTGATTTTGGATAGTATATGATAGGGTGTGTTTTGGCTGCTTCCCCGTGTGTGTGGTTAGTATAGGGTGTGATTTTGGATAGTATATAGTAGGATTTGTGAATAGTATCTAATATGACAAGTGAATGTAGGGGGGTGATTACTTTCACGTCCGTGCTTAAGATATATATACGCAATCGTCGGTCCTTGGAGCCATTCAATTTTGAACACATCAAGATGAATTTTGAATTGTTTATCAAACTCCGAGACAGCTGGTTTGGGATCCTTGATGCAGAATATCAAGTGGAAAGACTTGAGGAAGAATTTCAGAGTAACCATGGCTTTGTAAGCCAACTGAAATTAGCAAGAGATTTATTAGAAGGTATGATAGAGGAGGAAGACCAGAAATTAAGAAGACGTATTAAAAGAAAATATATAAGAATAGGGGACTTGAAGCAAGCACTTGATCATGTCATCAAAGTCAGGTGTTTTCTAGAAGAAACATTACATCTGATAGAGTGGGAATATGTGAAGTGGGGTCTAGACAGGCTAAAGAAAGCAGAAGCAATGATGAG
The DNA here is from genome assembly GCA_029339505.1 of Unio delphinus. Classification (NCBI taxonomy): domain Eukaryota; kingdom Metazoa; phylum Mollusca; class Bivalvia; order Unionida; family Unionidae; genus Unio; species Unio delphinus. The sequence goes on along the minus strand of JAQISU010000094.1, from coordinate 2,853,474 downwards.
AATGGTGATGGAAGAACAGGTGATCCAGATTAAAGAAAACTGGTCTAAGGAGAGAAAGGAAAAAAAGAACAAAAAGACAAAAGAGGACTTTGATCTACTCAATCTAAGATGGATGAGAGTTCAGGAAAAGTTTAGAGCTATGGGACATCCCGACTGGATTCCCGACGAAGAAAAGAATAAGAAAACGGGAATCATTGGTAAAATCAAAAGGTGGTGGAACAATGGCAGAAAATAAAAGAAGAAGAAATATCCAAAGGCTCTTTTCAGGGCCACTCATAAGTCTCGAAAAGATAGTAGCTTTCATTGCCACCCCTTTTTTCCTTGTTTTATTTCCCATGTTATATTTCCCTTGACGCTATATAGTCCCACAATGTTCAATTCCCCTTGACGCTAGATAGACCCACAATGTTCAATTCCCCTTGACGCTAGATAGTCCCACCATGTTCAATTCCCCTTGACGCTAGATAGTCCCACCATGTTAAATTTCCCTTGACGCTAGATAGTCCCCACCATGTTAAATTCCCCTTGACGCTAGATGTTCCCAAGCTGTTTTACATAGGATTTTCCCATTGACGCTAGAGTATCCCCATACACTACTGACAGAGTTCTATAATGTTCTAACGCTAATTGACTAATTGTTTGTATTATTCTAATTGACCCAGAGTTCTATAATGTTCTAACGCTAATTGACTAATTGTTTGTATTATTCTAATTGAGACAGAGTTCTATAATGTTCTAACGCTAATTGACTAATTGTTTGTATTATTCTAATTGAGACAGAGTTCTATAATGTTCTAACGCTCATTGACTAATTGTTTGCATTATTCAAATTGAGACAGAGTTCTATAATGTTCTAATGCTAATTGACTAATTGTTTGTATTATTCTAATTGAGACAGAGTTCTATAATGTTCTAACGCTAATTGACTAATTGTTTGTATTAAATATAAATGAGACAGTGTTCTATAATGTTCTAAGGCTAATTGACTAATTGTTTGTATTAAATATAAATGAGACAGAGTTCTATAATGTTCTAATGCTATCGTTTTTATATGTCTGTTAACTTTTACTTTGGACAATAGTGGTTACCAAAATGTAAGAAAAATATAGTGATAGATCCTGAGAATAAACTAAAACTGAGGCTAAAATACTAATGCCTATGAAAGGACAAATACTTCATGTCTGATTGAGTATTGTGACGATGCAAAAAAAGAAAAAAGGACCAAACCAAACTTGCTTTGATTTATAGACATTTTAAAATATTTGTATTTCTGACCGTACGATCGTTCAAGTTTGTAATAAAATAGATAAAACATTTTTCGATTGTCTTTTATATAACTGCAAGAACGCATCGGAAACTTTATTCACTGCAAATGTTCGTATCATATGTGGTTTTTAAAAAAAAAATGAGATTGTAGATACCTTGAAACAGAAAAAAACGAAACACACTTATAGCACGATTTCACTTTCCTATTCGGTGAAAAGCGGTTGTTCCATCGCAGCACATTGACTCTTATATGATCATATTAAATATGCTTCTTTGCTTCATGCAAACTATTTTAGGATAAGGCTTTTGCGCTTTCAACAGAGAACAGTTGTAGTCTGTACTGCCTATTAGGACTGATGTTATATATATCATGATTGAATATAATGTCAAGCTTTCAGTTTTGACAAACCGTTCATTTTGTACTTTCGTTTTTTTCTGTACAATTTTTTGTAATGTAAAATGCAAAAAAAAAGACATTCAGTGTCATTATGAATTTAATCTCTTTTAAAGATAATAGGGAATATGGTATTGTCACAAAAGTCCCTATAATCAACTCCCTGTACTTTCTGGGCAGATGGTTTTCTAAGCCTGATCTTTGCGTCTAACTTCCAATTATTACAATCCTGGAATTCTGGAGTATGAAACGTAGATAGATAGCTACAATATCAAGCCATTACCGTCACAAATGAGGGGATATTTAACTTTTTCTTAAATTAATGTCGATAGTTTTCTGTAATAATTCTGTTTGATTGTCTTTATTTTTATTCTGAGATCATTTCTTATTTGAACAAGTATTCCTCAGGTGACCACGTGGTCTAAAGCTATCACTGTCATCTCACCTTTGACCACCTTGGTTCGAGTCTAGGCCAATGTGCATATGCTAGTAAACTGCCGGAAGCTATCCCGTGGATTAGTTGTTCTTGCAAGGGTTTTCCCAGGTTCTTCCTCCAAGAGTTACACTGACCGCCATACATAGCCTATCTTGCGCTGATAAACGGCGTTCAACTACAAAACCACAATAAAGACAAGTTGTAATTGTGATTGTAGTTTTCTTCAAACGTATCTCTGCATTCATTAGATGACTATTGAAGTCTTTATTTTGAATAAAAGAATATATATATATATATATATATATATATATATATATATATATATATATATATATATATATATGAAAAAAAATTCTGTCCATGTGTTGGATAATACATTCAAAAATTAGTTAATGTCACAGAAGATCAAAAATATATATGTTTTATTCCTATGAACGCTTTCGTATCATCTTTATTTATATCTTTTGGTGAATACATCGTTTCTTTAGAATAAGTTTGTAAATAACCAATTTGAGGTCTTTTGTAATTGTAATTACGTTATACCGGTAGTTTCTTTACGACGAGAATTAATAACGTTACTACGTTTGTACCATACTTGTACAAAAAATAAATTTCTAGTGTTTTAAATGTCAAGAAGGTGCATCAATGCCTTGATTTAATATAAAATTTTGATTCATACAAATTAAAATCATTATAAAGTTATAAATCATTATGATAGGAAAATGTATCAGTGTATTGATAGAATGTACAATAAAATTTGATTCATGCAAATTAACATCATTGTATTACAGGCCCTCACCTAGGAAATTCTGGGCCCCAGGCAGCTGATAATTAAGGACCTTTCGAGAAAGAAAAAAAAAAACTCGAAAAAGGGCGGGCCCCTATCTAGCTCGGGCCCCTGACAAGTGCCATGGTTGTCCCCCCCCCCCCCCCCCTAGGTGCGGGCCTGATTGTAAAGCTATCAAGTGATTATGAGAGGAAAATGTATTAGTGTGTCCATAAAATGTACAATGAAAATTTGATTCATACAAATTAAAACCATTAAAAGTTATTAAGTCATTATGATAGGAAAATGTATCAGTGTATTGATAGAATGTACAATGAACATTTCATTCATACAAATTAAAATTTTTGTAAAGTTATTAGGTCATTATGATTGGAAAATGTATTAGTGTATTGATTCAATGTACAATATAAATTTGATTCATACAACTTAAAACCATTAAAAGTTATTAAGTCATTATGATAAGAAAATGTAACAGTGCATTGATAGAATGCTCAATGTATATTTGATTCATACAAATTAAAAACATTATAAAGTTATTATGTCATGATGATACAAAAACGTATCAGTGAATTGATACAATGTAGAATGAAAATTTGTTTCATACAAATTAAATTCAGTGTAAAGTTATTAATTCATTATGATAGGAAAATATATCAGTGTATCTATACAACGTCCAATGAAAATTTGATTCATACAAATTAAATTCAATGTAAAGTTATTAAGTAATTATGATAGGAAAATGTATTAATGTGTCTATACAATGTACATTGAAAATTTGATTCATACAAATTAAAACCATTGAAAGGTATTAAGTCATTATGATAGGATAATGTATCAGTGTATCTATACAATGTGCAATGAAAATTTGATTCATAAAAATTAAAATCATGGTGTGACAGGGGTCTCGGGTCTCGAGCGTTATTCGTACAATATTGCACAAGCCCACTTGTCAGAGGATTTGCACAACTTTAAAGAGCAATACTCTAAACCACTTCCCTCTAATACTCGCTATCTAGGAGATGACCGCCCACGGTGTAATCACCCGGTTGGAGTATAGAATGTATATGGTAAACTGAGATAATATATTGAACAAAGAAACTACGAGCCCCCGTAAAAATAAATAAACAATTTAATCACAAAAGAAAAAGAAAAAAAACCATACACAGTGAAATTTCCTTCCTTTTTGAATACTCGTGGTTTCAGAATTTACTTTAACCGAATTTCAAATAAATGGCATATAGAATTAAACAAATCTAGCCGTTTTATGGCTGATACCTAAGTTCATCATAAGAATTGAGTGTTCAATAAAATTCGTCCACGCTGTACGTTTTTCATGACCTGTTTAGCAGCAGAGAGGGTGAACAGACCACGTTTTCAAGCAAAAATAAGGCTTCCAGATCATGTTTTCGAACAAAATATGGCCTATAGATAACGTTTTCGAACAAAATATCAGGTTTCCAACAAATCTCATTTAACCAAAAAAAAAGTCTCCATTTTTGCAAAAACGGAGATTTTTTAATCAATTTTGCTCGCAACGATGTGGTCATCCACCCTCTCTGCTGCTAAAGTTTTCAGTTCTGGGTTAATAATTCTTTTACGATTTTAACCGAGTATTTGATCAAGTCCGATACGATATCGTGTCCGAGGATCATGTAGATTTATTGTTGCGAATCCGTGCGGAGTCGACTGAGCATGACTAAAGAAATCTCGAAATTGATTGAAGTCCATATCAGAACACCATGTCTGCCAAATATTTCTAAGAGTATGAGTATCAACTCCGTTGAATACAGACAATAAATTGCAGTTATCTCTGATCACTTTTGGAACCTGAGTGTAGCGTTGAGTGACATATATCACGTCAGTGTTTTTGTGACGCCCACGGGAAAATATTCTAGCAGGATTTTTTTGTTTATCCAACATTATATCGTCGTATACGACTAAATTGTTAATATCTCCATCAATATCATCAATACTCGGTGCTTCATCGATATCGGTTATAAAATCAATGGCGTTCTCACCTTTAATTTCTGATGCATTCTCGTTAAAATCTTTTAGCACTTCATAACATCGTTGATCATCTACGCTAGGGGCAATTAAATACAACTTATCCCACTTCATCCATCTCATTATTAAATTGAGCAGCAATTGCGTTTTACCGGATCCAGATGGCCCGATTATAATCATCCGGATAGAGTTTGGTAGCGCTGCATGATGCTTAATTGGTTCTCTTGTTTTAGTCGCTGAAAAATCAATTATATCCATATTTCTATACATAAAGTATGGATCTATATTGTGTGAAGTGTAAAACGCGTACTGGCACAGATGACTTGACGACGATTACAACTAAAAATAACCGATCAGCGCTTTCTGGTAAATGCGTGCAATGTGGTACAAAGAAATTTAGATTTGTGTCTATGAGATCTGATTTTAAAAAAAAACGAGGAGGTGATATCGCAGCCAAATTGGCAAAGCTCCCTGGAACCCCATGGGCAAAGTACCCCGGAGAAAAGCACCTCCCAGGATATAGCTACTGTGGACCAGGAACCAGACTTGATATCAGACTCAATAATCAAAATCAACCCAACCCCGGTGAAGAACCAATAAACGCCATTGATAAGGCCTGTCACCTTCATGATGCTGCTTATAAAAGCAGCAATCTGCAAAACAGGCATCTAGCAGATGTGAAATTAATTCATGCGTTAAATGCTATTCCTGATAAATCTTTTAAAGAAAAATTGTCTTCATTTTTGATAAAATCGGCTATGAAAAGTAAATTGATGTTAGGTGCTGGTAATTAATAATATGGAATCAATTTATTATTCCCCAAGAGGATACTGGAGGGGTAAATCAGCAGTCCATAAACTCGCTAGTGCTGCAAAAGTGAAAAAAACCACTGCGGCTAATTGGTTATCCAAACAGGCACTATGGCAAATTTATCTACCACCGCCTAAACAAATTCAATTCTCGCATTTTGATGTGACCGCTCCTAATGAAGTTCATCAGGCTGATATATTATTTCTGCCACATGATCGTGGTTACAAATATGCGTTAACCGTAGTTGATATTGCAAGTCGATACAAAGAAGCAGAACCGTTAAAAACAAAATCAGCCACTGAAGTCGCTTCTGCATTTGAAAGGATTTATCGACGAGGTCCTCTGCACTGGCCAAATCTATTGCAGGTTGATCCTGGCAAGGAATTTCAGGGTGCAGTGTTATCTACAATGAAACATCATAATGTCACCATACGACGAGGGCATACTGCGCTACATCGCGATCAGGCCATTGTAGAACGATTTAATCGGACGATTGCTGAGCGGTTATTTGGATATCAATACGCAAAAGAATTCATTCAAGAAAAGCGATCCCGTGAATGGGTTAAAAGATTACCATCTGTGATTACTGCACTGAATAACGAGATTACTAGAACAATCAACATGAAACCTATCAACGCGATTAAAAAGAAGTCAATACCCGTACAAACACAAAAAGATTTCAAAGAACCAATTCTTGGTAGTAGTGTCATTGTGAGGTACTTATACGAACCAGGAGAGCTTGAAGGGGGTAGAAAAAGGGCTACTGATCCTATTTGGAGCGTCACTACGCATAAGATATCTAGTATAACACGATCAACTGGTAGACCTCCAGTCTATAAACTGGATTCAACTGCCCCTCAGCGGGGTTTTACTCGACAACAACTACAAGTGATTCCCGAGGATACTCAATTGCCACCGCATGGTCTTAACTAGCACCGTTGCGTCTATTGCACTCAAGACAAGTCAACATCACATTATTTCTGACATGACCGAGATTGTTATTTTTTCTGTCTACGGTGAATTGGCGAGGATCTTTATCCGAATACTGCCAACGCATTATACAATTGCAACTCGCGCAGTGATTATTCTGTTGTTTCCTCAAAGTGATTATTAATTCAGCATCAATATCAAATTCTCGTTGTTTTTTGTTTGTCCTGTTGTTTGTAACCGGAGAGTTTTTTATTAATGATGCTAACATCAATATCACTTATTGTTGTGTCATTATCATCGAAAACAACTCTTCGAAGTTGATTTATGTTTCGTACTCTGGATACTGCGAGATAGACTAAATTTGACCATTCGATGTGATTATCCACCATCCAAACAATTGTATTCGATATAGTCAATCCCTGTGAAGAGTGTATTGTTGCTGCGTATCCTAGCGTCCACGGGGATTTATTAGCACGCAATGCATCTTCAACGACATTGATATCAACCAGCACAATATCATTTAATACGAGAATTTGTTTTTCACTCTGTCCTGGAATATCAACTTCAATATTCTGTTTTCGTGTATCCGATGGCCTATAACAAAGGGGTACTGGAAGCGTTGCAAATTTTTCTTTATGCAATTCAAATAACTTCATCTGAAGTGTATCCCTGACTATTTTTCTACTTGCAATGATCAAATCGTTTGGTCTCCACGCTTCCCAGAAATCATTCATTGGGGTTTCTGAAATCACTTCACGCGCTATTTCGCATTGGATTCTATCCGGTTGTAATCTAATTAGCGCTTTGAACTCGCGTAATCGTTCATCAAGTGATCTATAATCAGTGGTGATTTCTTCATAGTAGTCTACAAAACCCTTTAGCCATTCATGTGGAGATGCACCGACAAATGGTGGTGGTTGGCCGTGATCCCCGCACATGACGACTTTTGTGTTTTTGTTTAACAACCACTCAAGAAATGTTTTTAATACATCTAATGACACTGTGCATATTTCATCCCAGATTATGATTTCAGGAATGAATTTCTCACCCATTCGATCAGGAGTCCATTTGTCACCTTTCCATCGAAAAAAACTGTGATAAGTGCAAGCATTTACCCCTCGTTGTATCATCTCTCTGGCGAGTCTGTGAGTCGGTGTTAGCACAATCATGTTAGAAACGCTAGCGTTTCCACGACGAAATAATTCAATTGCACGAGTTGTCTTTCCTGACCCACCACAACCGTTTAAATAAACTGTCTTATATCTACATACTGGATCAGATACCGGTGGTGCATTAGAAAGTTCTGATTGAATTTCAATACGGTTACAACAAAGATATTTATCATCCATGGCAACGTCTGCGGATTCACAATACTCACGTAGCATCTCTTTTTTAAATCGCCAATGCCCCCAATTTTCTTCGGGATCTGTGAATGCCGCTACAGCTGATTTGTACTTATTGTGTATATACATCGAATCAGTGGCCACTCTAACCGCGGTATTAGGAAATCTATTTATCATCGAAAATAGATTAATAGAAGCATAGGCTAACATTGAACTTCTCAAATGTGTGTACTGGGAATTATATCCATCACAGTAGGTAACAACCGTACCTAATTTCTCACCATTGGATAGAAAAGCATCCTTACGGGATACAAGTTTTCCCTGTTTCATTAAATCCGCTACAATAAAATCGTATTCAGTGACATCTATGATCAACCGCGAAGAATATTTTGCGTTATCGTATCGTCCACCCTGGGTAAATTTACCGATTATTCTTCTTCCGAGATCTTTTGCTTGTTCTTTTTTAATTTCAAATAACTTCTTAGACCAATTTATGATTTCTTCTTCACTGAAATCTGGAAACTGTTTTCGTAGTTCGTTGATTATTCTATCTAGATCGGGTTGTGGTAGCCAAACTTCTTTCTGAGCTCGATAGCATATAATAGCCTCGGAAACAATCAACGATATTAGCATACCACAATCAATCATATATCTCAATAGCACTATTGGCATCCAGTGTTTTTCAGATAGGTGTCTACCGAGCCAAACATAACTACACGGATGTAACCCTGTAGCTAATTCGAATGATATCACACGAGCGAATCCGGTTAAATCAAAATCAGGCAATGGTCCATTAATCGCAACACGAGTCATTTCATGCGTGGGGTGTCCAAATCGTTTGAAGTACTCAGCACATTCCCCATATCCGAGAAAACTTCCGGGATAACACGCGGATATATCAATTGAAATCATACCATTACGTGAGTATTTCGTATTCCACAGTCCTCCATGACCAAATTCGACGCAACTCAATTTAACATCCTCGAAAAAATCACTTCGTGTTGGACGCCATGAGTTTTTTTCTCTTGCGAAGTGAGCTACCACTGATGGAATAGTAAAACTATCCGTGAGTAGTTTTTCATGGGAATTCTCCGGTGAAAAATCACTAGCGATTTTTCTCATTCTGTTATCTAATTCTTCAATGCGATATAATTCACCATTTGGTTTTACAAATTGATCGAATTCTTCATCACTTCTAAGTAACCACACTGACACAGGATCATCTTTACACAACGCATGAATAGCATCAAATAATCTCTCTTCATAGAAAACATCCCCGACGAACTCCTTAGGGATATATTTCACGGTTCGTTCTCGTGGAAATATTGTTACCGCAGGTGTCCACGCGTGTTTGTTATGATCAATAATCTATTGGGGCTCCTCGCGATTGATATTTCGGTTCGTATAATACTTCTCCGGTTATTGTTGTTACTGATATTGGGAATTTTAATGATGTTTCTAATTTAGCTATATCAGAAATCTTTGCACCATGCTGTTTCACAGTCAGTTCCCACTCGGTTATTTTCCTACGTTGCAGATCAGTTAGTTTATTTCCTCGGGATGCATTTGTGAAGTGTTCTATTATTCGTTCTGCTACACAATTAAGCCCTGACGAATATTTCATAGGAGCTAGTTTTGTGATATCGGGTTTATCATTTAACGGATATATCCCATAAACCATTGCTGTTACGGGATAAGATCTTTCGTAGTATGGTTTGTCAATGCCGGTTAGAATCCCTGGTTTGGAATCTCTACTCACAATGACAGCTTTTTTATTCTTGAGGATTGGTTCAAATTTATCCTTAATAATCCATTTGCCATCGACTTCGATAATGAATTTGATTCGGAAAAAATGTCTTTTTTCCCCAACACGTGAAATTATCACTGCTGCTTTTTCATCATTCATGGTAGCGTCAACAACACCATCAATTCGAAATGTTGACCAACAATAAGATGCTCCATCACGCTTGAATTCATTAAAACAGTCTCTGATTTTACTAATCATGGCTTTATCAAGAATTGTATTCTTTGGTGTATTAGAAACTATATCGAGATTGAATTGAGCATCTTTCCAGGGTAATCTCTTGGACGTTTTTTTTGGTTTATCGAGATTAAATCTAGGACTAATTTTTAATAATCTCTTAAACTCTTTCATTTTTCCGTCTATTGGACGTTTTTTGGGTTTATCGAGATTAAATCTAGGATTGATTTTGTTACGTTTTTTGGGTCTATCGAAATTAAATCTAGGATTGATTTTGTTACGTTTTTTGGGTCTATCGAGATTAAATCTAGGACTAATTTTTAATAATCTCTTAAACTCTTTCATGTTTCCGTCTATTGGACGTTTGTTACGTTTTTTGGGTTTATCGAGATTAAATCTAGGATTGATTTTTAATAATCTCTTAAACTCTTTCATGTTTCCGTCTCTTGGACGTTTGTTACGTTTTTTGGGTCTATCGAGATTAAATCTAGGACTAATTTTTAATAATCTCTTAAACTCTTTCATGTTTCCGTCTATTGGACGTTTTTTGGGTCTATCGAGATTAAATCTAGGATTGATTTTTAATAATCTCTTAAACTCCTTATCAGCATTTTTCGAAGGCGTTCTCCTTAATTTCCTCATGCTATAATTAAAACAAGCATTTAAATGAAAGATTTTTATATAATGAATCACTGCAAGTGGCTTATGATTGGATCAGTAACCCCGTAGAACAAATCATGCAGAAATGAGTTTTGTGGGTATCATATGCAAAGCTATCGTCGTGGAAGCCTTGGTCCGGTACCTTGTATTCTATGTGGAGTTGGGGTCAGGGGAAAATCTCAGTTGTGTCTAAATTGCGGTGGTAAGCGATACAAGGAATTGAAGCGTTATTATGATAAAAGAATAAAAAATGGACAATCAATCAGAAATTATGACCTGACGCTGACAAAGTCAGTATTCTTGACGCTGACAAAGTCAGTATTCTTGACGCTGACAAAGTCAGTATCAAGGATAAAATCATAAGAACTCCTCAAGACTACATCGAAAGATTTATCATTAAACCAAACAATGAATTAGACAAACAATAGTATTATGTATACGAATGAACCAAGAATTCAGACAACACCCTGTGATCACAAATTATGAAGCATCCAGTGATGGTGTTGTAAGAAATCGTAGACTGAAGAAACCAGTTGGTGCTGACAATGGTATGGGGTATTTGGTGTTCACTGTTGGGAAGAAGAGATATCTCAATCATCGTTTCGCATTTGAGTGTTTTTATGGATTGATCCAGGATGATTTTGTTATTGATCATATCGATTCTAATCCAAAGAACAATTCTTTATCAAATCTATAGGCTATCACACAAAGTGAAAATTCCGAACGAGGGGGGACTGGGAAATACTCGAAAAAAGCGAGACCAGTAAAATCTTTGAATACGATAACTAACGAAGAAAAAATATTTCAATCAATGAATGAAGCCGGTAGGCACTTCGATATTTGTGGATCCTCAGTACGAAGAGTTGCAGAGGGGATAACCAAAACGGCGATTTCAAAAAAGACAGGACAGAAAATTCGATTTAGTTACGTCTAATGCGTCATATTTTTCATTTAGAAATATATCATTATTATAGAATAATGAATTCTGAAAACATGAATAGCATTTTATCCGAGATTTCAAAATTGAAAAGTTGGGATATTGAACTATCAGATGGGTTAAATCCTGATCAAATCATGTCTGATTTTCAGGATATAGAATACGGAGTTAACAACAATAAATATATGCTACCAAAGAAGTATGCGCTCATCAAAAGAATTCAGAATTCTATTAAGGACTCTCTCGCATTTTCCAGTGACGTAAGTGTGTTCGCTCCGTTGTATACCATCGTAGAACGAATACGAAAAGAATTGGGGTACGAATACGAATTGAAAAAGGAGGTTAATTCTAAAGTTAGAAACCTACGGGCGTTAATTCAAGAAAATGAACAATTTTGATTGACCAACCATCTATCATTATTTGATTGTGACCGTCCCTTAGAGAGATTTTAATTTTTTTTTAGCATTTTTTGATTAAAACTGTTGAAATCAGTGAATAAAAAATTGATGGCTGGTTCGGATTGATCAAAAATAGAATGGCGAAACTATCAGTATTATATAATATTATATACAATTATGATACTTTCGCCATCGATGAACGAAGCCGTTATAGGATGAAATAACACTTCCATGACCATCCGATGGTGTTAGGTCGGGATTGAAAAATTGTTTTGCAATTGAAAAATTGTTTCTGATTTCAAATAATGGTCAATGAAGCATTAACAACCCGATTGGCTCGTGAACGACTGGATGCAATCAGGAGATTTGTACCAATTCGTGACTCTGTACGGAATAAACTACAACAACGACAGAGTCTTCAGACTGATTTTGCTGCGGGATCTGAAGAATTGTTTAAACCAGTAACCACAGCAACGAAGGGGATAGAGCGTGCTATACTGGGAGATGTTCCCGAGACGGGAAAATCTGTTATTGGTGAACTCGAAAAAATAGCAGCGAAAACTGAACAAACAAAACAAATGGAATCAAAAGAAATAGTAGATGATTTACGCGTGATATTTAACGAGGCGGGGTTAGCAAAAATTAATAAGACTGATCCAACAGGAATTCCTGAGCTTGTTGTTACGAATTATGAAAACAGGAAAGATATGTTGAAACCAGAATATCATAAGTTTGTTAGAAATTTAGATCATTGGGCTGATATATTCTACAAAATCAAAACTGAGAAAACAGGTAGAATTAATAAGAAGAGTGCATCATATATTCAATATAGAAATGCGGTGGATATAGTGTATGAAAAATACGAAGAGTTTAAACAACAACGAAAACCGCGAAAATTGCGAGGAAAGCGACAGCAACCTACAAAGAAAGTAGTCTACTCGCCTAAAAAACAACAACAACTACCACCTGATGATGATGATTTTCTTGATTATTTACAAGAAGCCGATTTAGAAGAACCGGATGAAGCAACTGGTTATAGCGGAAGTGGATTGCAAAACGCTAGCGTTGGAAACTCTTCGAGGGAAAATCCTTGGATTTCATGTCCTGGTAGTGTTCTCAGTGATATATCACGATTAGAAGTTCTTGTAGGAGGGTTCCGAGCTGGAAATAACTCACCGGAAATAATTAATGAAGCATCTGATATCTGTAGACGTTTATTTCAAGGTGGTATCATGGATATCAGCACATATCGAGATTTCATTGGCGAGTTAGTGGAGGATTATCACAGTGATTAATCACCGGGATTGAATAAAAACGCTAGCGTTTCCAATTGAAAAATTGTTTCTGATTTCAAATAATGATCATACACTACAATCATGATAAACCAACCCCCGTCTATGTAGTTAATTCACGGTTTCCGGTTTATAGAGCATACTACGGAGATGGTTTAGGCAATACCATTGCAGGGTTATTTGCGAGAATGGCTCCAAAAGTGATGCCGTTAGCTAAACAACTAGGAATGAAAGCAATTGAAGTTATTCGTGATAGGGGTATTGGTGCTGTTGGAGATCTTGCTGGAAAAGCATTTTCAACTGCGAAGAATAAATTAACATCATTAGTGAGACGAAAAAAGAAACCGTTACCATCTACAGCGGAAATGCCTGCAAGTGTTAGTAGAATTATAAATAACGCAGTAGACGAAAAATTAGCGTCGATGGCTTTAACCCCCGACCAAAGCAATATTGCAAATATGATAGCAGGAAGTGGCTTTAAAAAACTACGTCGATGAAAATGGAAAAATCGTTTACGATTTCACTATTTAGACTCTGATAAATAGAATAAAATGTTCAAACAGTCACGTGATCCAGCATTTGATATAGACGCCCCAGTTGGCAAGGATGATTCTGTACGCGATTATCAATATTACGCCTATCATGCCATAGACTCAAATAGTCGAGCAAGAATTGAACTTCAAGTCCACGATACCAGTAAATACTTTTTGCCCTGTGAAGCGTTTATTGAAGTAGAAGGAGAACTTGTAACAGCTGATGATACTCCTGCTGTACCAGCACCGTATCCAGATGGTGCTCAAGTCGGTTTTGTCAATAATGGTATTATGGCGTTATTTGAGAGTGCTAGATATCTCATTGATGGAAAAGAAATCGAGTCGATAGATCGCGATGTTGATGTGGCTACAACAATAATCGGGTTAGCGAGATATTCTGATGATTATGCAAGATCAGCAGGACCCTCTATGATGTTTGCAAAAGATGCTAAGAATACCGCTTGTGGAAATCAATTTGTTGTAAGACGACCAAAAAAACGTGATAATAGTGATGCTGATGTCGAGAATATGATTATAAACAACGATGCTAATTTTAATCTAGGAGCTGCAACACGAAACTTAATGTTGCAAGGAGCGCGTAAATCATTTTCATGCGTGATTCCACTGCATCACATATTTGGATTCTGTAGAAACGTCAGAAAAGTTATCTACGGGGCGAAGCATACAGTATCGCTTGTACGAAAAAGTGATGATAACGACGCAATCTGGAGGATTCCAGCAGATGCTGCAAATCCCATTGCTGATGCCGGTAAAGTCAATTTAACAAAAATATCATTGTGGATGCCAGTGTTGACTCCAGCAATCACCGCAGAAGAACGATTACTATCATTTATGGACCAAGGAGGAAAGTCGATGTTGAGTTGGCTAACCGTGAGTACATATGTTAAACAATCAAATATCAACGGGTTATTCACGTGGAATCTAGCATCAAAACAAGGCGTTGCTGCGCCACGTCATATATTTATTGCGTTACAGGATAACACACGAGTTGGCAATCAACTCTCCAGCCATATAATATTTGATCAGTTAGGTGTGAAAGACGTCTCACTGCGAATAAACGGCCAGCAGGAACCATCCGAGGATATACAACTTAATTACACCGAAAATCATATTGCACGAGTTTATCATCGTCTGTTGTCATTTATGGCACGCGATCAAAATGTGGATACTGGTTTGCAAATATCACAATATGATTTTAAAAATCTGTATCCGATCTATTACTTTTCGCTGGAACATCTCGATTTAACAAGACAGTCTGTCGTTGATATACACTTTAGAGCTAATGTGACTCGTGGTGCTATTGCTGATTATAGAGCGGTTGCTGTCATTCTCAGTGATAAATCAATGCTACTTGAAGGTGTTGGTGGAAGAATGAGAGTGGTAGATGCACCAGTAGAAAATCTTTGATTGATTTTCTCGATTTTTCATTGAATTAGAATCAATCAATTATGTATAATGTCATATAGTGTCATTAGTGTTGCGTTAACTCCCGGTCAATTAAAAAAATTGCAATCGGAATCAGCTAAAAAATGTGGAACCACAATCACGTTGAAACCCAACCAAATGACTGGTGGTGCAAATAAACTATCGCTGACAACTCGTCAGGTGAAACATTTCAATGATGCACTTGCAGCCAAAAAAGGTGTTCAGATTACTCTCTCTGCGGCTGCTATCAAAAATATGATTAAAACAGGCGGTATATTTCCGTTGTTAGCTGCGATTCCAGCATTGATAGCAGCCGCAGCCCCAGCGGTGGCTAAAGCGGCTGCGTTAGGAGCCGTTGGTACTGCAGCAGGAATGGCACTAAAGAAAGCAACTGGGAAAGGATATAAAAAAAAGGGAAAGGGTCTAAGACTACCAGGAACCCCGTATGCGTGGTACAACGGAAAGGGTCTAAGACTACCAGGAACCCCGTATTCGTGGTACAGCGGAAAGGGTCTAAGACTACCAGGAACGATTTATTAATTCAGGAATCGAAGATTCCTATGTCCAATTTGATTTAATGGATGCTGCTAAAAAACTAGCGATTAAAAACTTTAGAGGTGTCTTTATGAAAGATCAATTACCACATCAACCAAACAGCGTTGAAACCGGAATCATTAATTTAGATAACAGCACCGGACCTGGTACTCACTGGGTTGCATACGCTATTGATCCACGTGGGATTGTCTATTTTGATTCATATGGATTAGCCCCACCAAAAGAGTTTATGCGGTATATAAAAACCCTTCCAATGAAGACTTGGTATTCTACGCTACCAACACAAACGATGATTGACCCACCAATATGCGGCAGCGAAGTATTAAATGTCCTTGACGCTATTTCTAACTCCTTGAGTAACCCAAGCGGAAAACCACCACATGTTGTCGTTAATGAATACACTAGTAATCGCTGGAAATCGAAACGATTTTAGAGAGAGAAAGAGTTTTACAATAACATGATTGATATTTGGGGGAGATCTTTGAAACCCAAACCCGATGGCACTGCACAACCTGATTCTGTCAAGGATGTAAAAAAACTAATCAAAGATGAAATAGCTGAGACGTTGAACTTAACAAATGTTGATCCTAATGAAATAGTTGTATTTCAAGACAAACAGGGTAAATTGAAATCTAGTGATGTGTCATTGAATGACATTTTAACACGAAGACATGACGCCGCCGATGACGCTATTGCACTGTTTCAAGATGGTAAACTCAAACCAGGCATACTTGTTTCGACGGTCACAGAGAAACTAACAACAGTAGATAACACAGCAAACTCATTAAAATCACTCAACGATGAATTCGTTAAATTCAATCAACCGCTACAAGAATTTCTTGGTGATCCACCAGTGTCCGCACCGAATATTGAAACGATAAAAACCGCAATCAACAATTTAGCAAAGCTACGAGCTGATTATGATGCTCATATAACTGCTTTTAACGCACTACGAAGAGGAATAAGCAGAACCGGTGAAGCCATTGCTAAATTCAATCAACCGCTACAAGAATTTCTTGGTGATCCACCAGTGTCCGCACCGAATATTGGAACGATAAAAACCGCAATCGATGATTTAGCAAAGCTACGATCTGATTATGATGTTCATACAAGTTTTTATAACACAGTACGATTGATCACCCTCAGAAACACTGACATCGTTGATAAATTTTTTGGTAAACGAAATACTAGACCTGAAGATGTTAAAATAACTATAGATAACATCACTGAATATATCGCTACGATCAACAACAATCTCCCGCGACTTGAAAAAATAAAAATTCCTCATCATAGCTTCAGCAATAACTTATACACACTTCAATCTGGAACATTTGAGTGGATATCGCCACATGCTATTTTACCCATCACAGCTACTATCAAGGGTATTTATCGATTAACGCTGGTAGCACCAATTCAATTTAATATATCATCGTCGAGTTCATCCGGGGTCAACAATACGATTTCAACGATCATCGACAAGGATACAACTGAACGGTTAACGATAAAAGCCGATGATAAAAGTTTGGATAGGGCATTAGTAACATGGTATCTGGAATTCGTAGTAGATCTGAGCAAATAACTAAATTGAAATTGTAATTGAAAACGCTAGTGTTTTTAAAATAACAATGATTTCATCAACTCAATGTCGCTATGATCAGGTCAGAGAATTTCAGAATAGACTCAAAACCCTCACTGAGGAGTATCAAATAAAAATAAAAAAATACCGACGAAGAATCACCGCAATTGATGTTATTGTGTACTCGGTGTCAAGCGTTCTCACTGGTGCCGGAATAATACTAGCATCTGTTACAATGATTGCCCCGGTCGTAGTTCCAATTTGCATTTCTGCGGTGGCTACAATCGGGGGTATATCAACCGGGATAGCAAAAAAGATATCATCATGCAGCCAGAGTAAACTGCAGAATTACTTACTTCAATTTCATATTGCATCAACCGCATACTCGCAATTATCCCTGATGATATCATCGTCACTCGATAATACGATTATATCAGATAGTGAATTCTCAGCGATGGTCAGTATTTTTGATTCCGCGATATCGAAATTAGAGCGACAACATGAGTATAATAACAATGACAACACCGATGGAATCAGAAAACACGAACCCAAAAAACAAAATGATCTCAATAATATCAACATTACCAGATTGTGAGTTCTCAGTGATGGTCAGTATTTATGATTCCTCGATACCAAAATTAGAAATAAATCATGAGTATAATAACAATGACAACACCGCAGGAATTACTTCAACGAATAGTGGAGAATACGAACCCAGTACAAACAAGCATGATATCAATAACATCAACGAATCCAGAATTCAGTGTGAATTTCCCCTCTCCGGTCCCAGTGAAGGAGATAGCGCTAGCAAAACTACGAATGTATCACAGTTGGCCTAATATCAGATCAAATCATTTGGTGGTCAACAACCGAATAATTCTTTAGTGTTTGCAAATAAGAATAAACCCGACGGAACTCCAGACTGGAACGTCGTTTCGATACCAACAGGGTCATACCAAATCGAACAAATCAATAATGAATTCGCGCGTAGAATAAAATCGATTACTGGAAAAGAATCAAAAATCGCTATAACAGTTCATGAGCCGACGCTATCATCCGCGATTGAGATAAGCACAGAAGGATACGTCGTAGATATCTATAAGAGTTCTATTAGAACCGTACTAGGATGGCATGAATTACCACCCCAGAGTAAAACTCTGGAGGAAACCGTTAATTTACCCGAACCACAAAAAACTGATTATATCACCGACAGAATAAAACCCGATAATCCAATAAAAAGCTATAGCTATTACAATAAATTTAATTTTTTTAATGTATTGAAAAATCCCATCGTTAAGAAAGATTTATACTTAATTCGACAGGACAAAATCACTGAAAATTTCACAGCGTTCAATAACGATATTTCGTTGTTGTTAATATCTCTTAAATCCGGCTCTCTCACCCGAGATGAATTTATCAGCGTCGTAGAAACATGCAACAAAATCATCAATGATATGGAAACATTTAATTCACAAATTATTCAAGAGATATTAGGTGACAATAGCCCTGAAACAAAGGATTTATTTGCAGATGAATATAAAATCACCGTCAAGGATATTCCAACATTTAAACTACCAGGATATAACGTACCAGAACTAAAAAAACTTCTCAGTGATGCCATCGATGTTGGTTTTAAAATAATTCATGATACATGGAGAAAAACAACATCATCGGAAATAAAAATCCTCAAACACAATAATGACCCAGACGGTGGCGGCAGGCATATCGCTCCGTTCAACGTGAATATATCCTCAGTGATTGCGCTCAATTTAGTATGTGATGTTATCGAAGGAAGCTATCAGATTAATCTCGAACGATCAAATCAAGCTCAGCAAGGATATATTCTTTATTCGTTTGCACCAACAGCTCCTCCAGGATTTTTAATAATTGAAAACCCAATTAATCCTGTCTACATGCGATGCCATAATAATTCGTTAACGAGAATTAATTTCAAACTCACCGACCAGTCAAATAATCTGATTGATTTACAAGAAGAGGTGTTAGCGATTAGTTTGTTTGTAAAGTCCTAAGGACTTGATCAAATATTCGGTTAAAATCGTAAAAGAATTATTAACCCAGAACTGAAAACTTTAGCAGCAGAGAGGGTGGATGACCACATCGTTGCGAGCAAAATTGATTAAAAAATCGTAAAATCTCCGTTTTTGCAAAAATGGAGACTTTTTTTTTGGTTAAATGAGATTTGTTGGAAACCTGATATTTTGTTCGAAAACGTTATCTATAGGCCATATTTTGTTCGAAAACATGATCTGGAAGCCTTATTTTTGCTTGAAAACGTGGTCTGTTCACCCTCTCTGCTGCTTGTTTCGTCGAACTGTTTCTCTGCCCACTCCCCGAACTATGATTTTTTCTCAGTGTTAATAATGTCTGCTCCTTGCAACTCTTACTGCACAATATCTTTTTCCGTCTTGTACTGTCATCTATCTTCACACTGCTCACTCCAAATAAAACTATTTTCCTTTCAAAAGAAAAAGTAGAACGCACTAAGTCTCTTGTTACACTTTAATAGCTGAGACTGTCCTTTTTTGCTGGTTCGAACAATCAGATTTTACTATCAGTGATAATAATTTTACGCTAGTAAGCAACTACACATGTCTTCAGATCAATACAGCTAAACCACCTGTTAATTCGGTTTGCTTTTACCTAATGCCTTATACACTGTCGCTAAATTATCTACGATATCAAAATTTGGGGAATTCACATGTATTCCCGTAATTCATTACTTAAAGTAAGACATTACATTTTAGAACACAATAAATATTCAAACAATATGATAAACTCACGAATGAACATAACACTTTCCAATCCTAACTCTACGTAATGGTTTTACAACATCAATTAACACTACATCATTCTCACCATGACTTAAGGTACGACTTCTAATTCATAATTAAAAAGCACATAACTAAATTAATGTAACACATGAAACTATTCATACAAACGTATCAACAAATCATGCAGATCTGTAACAAAGAAACATTATATCAATTACATCATGATGAGTGTGGATTTGAAACAAATACCTCGTGCTTTTGGTGCGTTTTCTCACCGTTGGATTCGGCGGACTTTCCGAGCCTATTGTTTGGAAGGCACTACTGTAAAAAAAACAACCTCCGGAGTCTTTGTTCAACACTGGTTTTTTTCAACCTTGCCCTCTCTTTCAGAAGACTTCCAAGACTAAGGCAACCTTTTAACTCGAAGATATATATTTCTAAGATTTCCTTGTATAGATACACCCCTTATTCCACATCGACCAATTAGAATCAATATAATTTCCCGCGTTTTCCCTTGAAAGTTTTCGTCAGCGTGTCAAGATGCACGCTGTCGGTTTCACATCAATTCTGACTTGATTTGTGAGCGAATGATCCTTACAGGAGGTCGCTTTCGGTCAGTATGAATTTAAGCAAACACAGTTAACTGGGTGAACCGATAAGAAAAATATCTCTCCGTGCAGAATGTCACACGGCTGCTGGCTAGAACTAGGTGTTATTTAATGGATTTGACCGAAAATTTGGCACTTTACACATTGTAAAGTTATTAAGTCATTTTGATAGGAAAATGTATAAGTGTATGGATGCAATGTACATTGAAATATCTGTTATACAAATTAAAATTATTGTAAAGTTATTAAGTCATTATGATAGGAAAATGTATCAGTGTATGGATGCAATGTACATTGAAATATCTGTTATACAAATTAAAATTATTGTAAAGTTATTAAGTCATTATGATAGGAAAATGTATCAGTGTACTGATACAATGTACAATGAAAATTTGATTCCTACAAATTAAAACAATTGAAAGTTATTAAGTCATTATGATAGGAAAATGTATCAGTGCATTGATAGAATCTACAATGAAAATTTGATTCCTACAAATTAAAACCATTGAAAGTTATTAAGTCATTATGATAGGAAAATGTATCAGTGCATTGATAGAATGTACAATGTAAATTTGATTCCTACAAATTAAAACAATTGAAAGTTATTAAGTCATTATGATAGGAAAATGTATCAGTGCATTGATAGAATGTACAATGAAAATTTGATTCCTACAAATTAAAACCATTGAAAGTTATTAAGTCATTATGATAGGAAAATGTATCAGTGCATTGATAGAATGTACAATGAAAATTTGATTCCTACAAATTAAAACAATTGAAAGTTATTAAGTCATTATGATAGGAAAATGTATCAGTGCATTGATAGAATGTACAATGAAAATTTGATTCCTACAAATTAAAACCATTGAAAGTTATTAAGTCATTATGATAGGAAAATGTATTAGTGTATTGATAGAATGTACAATGAAAATTTGATTCCTACAAATTAAAACCATTGAAAGTTATTAAGTCATTATGATAGGAAAATGTATCAGTGCATTGATAGAATGTACAATGTAAATTTGATTCATACAAATTAAAATCATTGTAAAGTTATGAAGTAATAATGATAGGAAAATGTATTAGTGAATTGGTACTATGTTGTAAATTTAATTCATACAAATTGAAATCGTTGTAAAGTTAATAATTCATTATGATACTAAAATGTATCAGTGAATTGATGCAATGCACAACGAAAATTTGATTCATATAAATTAAATTCAGTGTAAAGTTATTAAGTAATTATGACAGGAAAATGTATTAGTGTGTCTATACAATGTACATTGAAAATTTGATTCATACAAATTAAAACCATTAAAAGTTATTCAGTCATTATGATAGGAAAATGTATCAGTGTACTGATCCAATGTACAATGAAAGATTCATTCATACAAATTAAAATTATTGAAAGTTATTAAGTCATACGATAGGAAAATGTATTAGTGTATTGATACAATGTTGTAAATTTAATTCATAAAAATTAAAATCATTGTAAAGTTATTAATTCATTATGATACTAAAATGTATCAGTGGATTGATGCAATGTACAATGACAATTTGATTCATACAAACCAAATCCATTGACAGTTATCAAGTCATCATGATAGGAAAATGTATTAGTGTATTGATACAATGTACAATATAAAATTTGATTCATACAAATTAAACCCATTGAAGTTATTAACTCATTATGATACAAAAATGTATCAGTGTATCTATACAATGTACAATGAACATTTGATTCATGCAAATTAAAATAATTGTAAAGTAATCAAGTCATTATAAAAGGAAATTGTATCAGTGTATTGATACAATGTACAGTGTAAATTTGATTGATACAAATTAAAATCATTAAAAGTTATTAAGTCATTATGATAGGAAAATGTATCAGTGTATCTTTACAATGTACAATGAAAATTTGATTCCTACAAATTAGCATCATTGAAAGGTATTAAGTCAGTTTGATACAAAAATGTGTCAGTGTATTGATACAATGTACAATGAAGATTTGATTCATACAAATTAAAATAATTGTAAAGTTATTAAATCATTATGATAGGAAATGTATTAGTGTATTGATACAATGTACAGTGTAAATTTGATTGATATAAATTAAAATCATTGTAAAGTTATCAAGTCATTATAAAAGGAAAATGTATCAGTGTATTGAAACAATGTACAGTGTAAATTTGATTGATACAAATTCAAATTATTGTAAAGTTATTAAGTCATTATGATAGGAAAATGTATTAGTGTATTGATACAATGTACAATGAAAATTTGATTCCTACAAATTAAAACCATTGAAAGTTATTAAGTCATTATGATAGGAAAATGTATCAGTGCATTGATAGATTGTACAATGTAAATTTGATTCATACAAATTAAAATCATTGTAAAGTTATGAAGTCATAATGATAGGAAAATGTATTAGTGAATTGGTACTATGTTGTAAATTTAATTCATACAAATTGAAATCGTTGTAAAGTTAATAATTCATTATGATACTAAAATGTATCAGTGAATTGATGCAATGCACAACGAAAATTTGATTCATATAAATTAAATTCAGTGTAAAGTTATTAAGTAATTATGACAGGAAAATGTATTAGTGTGTCTATACAATGTACATTGAAAATTTGATTCATACAAATTAAAACCATTAAAAGTTATTCAGTCATTATGATAGGAAAATGTATCAGTGTACTGATCCAATGTACAATGAAAGATTCATTCATACAAATTAAAATTATTGAAAGTTATTAAGTCATACGATAGGAAAATGTATTAGTGTATTGATACAATGTTGTAAATTTAATTCATAAAAATTAAAATCATTGTAAAGTTATTAATTCATTATGATACTAAAATGTATCAGTGGATTGATGCAATGTACAATGACAATTTGATTCATACAAACCAAATCCATTGACAGTTATCAAGTCATCATGATAGGAAAATGTATTAGTGTATTGATACAATGTACAATATAAAATTTGATTCATACAAATTAAACCCATTGAAGTTATTAACTCATTATGATACAAAAATGTATCAGTGTATCTATACAATGTACAATGAACATTTGATTCATGCAAATTAAAATAATTGTAAAGTAATCAAGTCATTATAAAAGGAAATTGTATCAGTGTATTGATACAATGTACAGTGTAAATTTGATTGATACAAATTAAAATCATTAAAAGTTATTAAGTCATTATGATAGGAAAATGTATCAGTGTATCTTTACAATGTACAATGAAAATTTGATTCCTACAAATTAGCATCATTGAAAGGTATTAAGTCAGTTTGATACGAAAATGTGTCAGTGTATTGATACAATGTACAATGAAGATTTGATTCATACAAATTAAAATAATTGTAAAGTTATTAAATCATTATGATAGGAAATGTATTAGTGTATTGATACAATGTACAGTGTAAATTTGATTGATATAAATTAAAATCATTGTAAAGTTATCAAGTCATTATAAAAGGAAAATGTATCAGTGTATTGAAACAATGTACAGTGTAAATTTGATTGATACAAATTCAAATTATTGTAAAGTTATTAAGTCATTATGATAGGAAAATGTATTAGTGTATTGATACAATGTACAATGAAAATTTGATTCCTACAAATTAAAACCATTGAAAGTTATTAAGTCATTATGATAGGAAAATGTATCAGTGCATTGATAGATTGTACAATGTAAATTTGATTCATACAAATTAAAATCATTGTAAAGTTATGAAGTCATAATGATAGGAAAATGTATTAGTGAATTGGTACTATGTTGTAAATTTAATTCATACAAATTGAAATCGTTGTAAAGTTAATAATTCATTATGATACTAAAATGTATCAGTGAATTGATGCAATGCACAACGAAAATTTGATTCATATAAATTAAATTCAGTGTAAAGTTATTAAGTAATTATGACAGGAAAATGTATTAGTGTGTCTATACAATGTACATTGAAAATTTGATTCATACAAATTAAAACCATTAAAAGTTATTCAGTCATTATGATAGGAAAATGTATCAGTGTACTGATCCAATGTACAATGAAAGATTCATTCATACAAATTAAAATTATTGAAAGTTATTAAGTCATACGATAGGAAAATGTATTAGTGTATTGATACAATGTTGTAAATTTAATTCATAAAAATTAAAATCATTGTAAAGTTATTAATTCATTATGATACTAAAATGTATCAGTGGATTGATGCAATGTACAATGACAATTTGATTCATACAAACCAAATCCATTGACAGTTATCAAGTCATCATGATAGGAAAATGTATTAGTGTATTGATACAATGTACAATATAAAATTTGATTCATACAAATTAAACCCATTGAAGTTATTAACTCATTATGATACAAAAATGTATCAGTGTATCTATACAATGTACAATGAACATTTGATTCATGCAAATTAAAATAATTGTAAAGTAATCAAGTCATTATAAAAGGAAATTGTATCAGTGTATTGATACAATGTACAGTGTAAATTTGATTGATACAAATTAAAATCATTAAAAGTTATTAAGTCATTATGATAGGAAAATGTATCAGTGTATCTTTACAATGTACAATGAAAATTTGATTCCTACAAATTAGCATCATTGAAAGGTATTAAGTCAGTTTGATACAAAAATGTGTCAGTGTATTGATACAATGTACAATGAAGATTTGATTCATACAAATTAAAATAATTGTAAAGTTATTAAATCATTATGATAGGAAATGTATTAGTGTATTGATACAATGTACAGTGTAAATTTGATTGATATAAATTAAAATCATTGTAAAGTTATCAAGTCATTATAAAAGGAAAATGTATCAGTGTATTGAAACAATGTACAGTGTAAATTTGATTGATACAAATTCAAATTATTGTAAAGTTATTAAGTCATTATGATAGGAAAATGTATTAGTGTATTGATACAATGTACAATGAAAATTTGATTCCTACAAATTAAAACCATTGAAAGTTATTAAGTCATTATGATAGGAAAATGTATCAGTGCATTGATAGAATGTACAATGTAAATTTGATTCATACAAATTAAAATCATTGTAAAGTTATAAAGTCATACGATAGGAAAATGTATTAGTGTATTGATGCAATTTTGTAAATTTAATTCATGCAAATTAAAATCATTGTAAAGTTATTAATTCATTATGATACTAAAATGTATCAGTGGATTGATGCAATGTACAATGAAAATTTGATTCATACAAATTAAATCCATTGACAGTTATCAAGTCATCATGATAGGAAAATGTATTAGTGTATTGATACAATGTACAATATAAAATTTGATTCATACAAATTAAAATCATTGAAGGTTTTTAAGTCATTACGATAGGAAAATGTATCAGTGTATCTATACAATGTACAATGAAAATTTGATTCCTATAAATTAAAATAATTGTAAAGTTATTAAATCATTATGATGTATTAGTGTATTGATACAATGTACAGTGTAATTTTGATTGATACAAATTAAAATCATTGTAAAGTTTTTAAGTCATTATAAAAGGAAAATGTATCAGTGTATTGAAACAATGTACAGTGTAAATTTGATTGATAGAAATTTAAATCATTGAAAGTTATTAAGTCATTATGATAGGAAAATGTATTAGTGTATTGATACAATGTACAGTGTAAATTTGATTGATACAAATTAAAATCATTGATATTTATTAAGTCATTATGATAGGAAAATGTATCAGTGTATCTATACAATGTACAATGAAAATTTGATTCCTACTAATTAAAATCATTGAAAGTTATTAAGTCATTATGATACAAAAATGTATCACTGTATTGATACAATGTACAATGAAAATTTGATTCATACAAATTAAAATAATTGTAAAGTTATTAAGTCATTTTGATATGAATTTTTTGTGTGTGTTTTGATACAATGTACAGTGTAAATTTGATTGATACAAATTAAAATTATTGTAAAGTTATCAAGTCATTATGATATGAAAATGAATCAGTGTATTGATACAATGTACAAATAATCATGTTTTAAGATTAATAAAGAATTAGCTTGAGCTATTAAGGTCTCTGTGTTGCGTACATATGAAATAGAAATAGATTTCCTTTACTTCAATTACAGATTCGTTATTAGCTAATAAATTATATAAAGGGAAATCTTTGAAGTATCCTACTGAACAATGTTGTATATATTTAGTGAATTTTATTAACCTGAGTTCTTCTGTTTTTGTTTGCTGTCTATGCACTGTCATTCTCTTCCTTAGTTCATTTGTCTTCTGCAAAGGACTTGATACTTCACACATATTAATGCATCAATCACATGTATTAAATTGCATTTCATGTTATGTTTTACAATAAAAAGCTTACCATTATTTTAATTCTATTGAGTCATATTTGAAAACGTTTTGCATCTCTCTTACTATTATTATTTTCTCTTTTATTCCAATATATTTTTCATTTTTTCACTACGTTTGAGTAATTATTCACATGTTCGTAGCATCAGTATTATATTTGTATTCAATGGATTATAAATTGTAATTAACAGGATTCCATTTAATAATCGAACTATGTTTTATGTTTTCACAGTTATTTCCCTTTGAACGGTCCTCCCGTCTCCCCCCTTTTTTTTTCTCTTTGAGTATTCCTTGATTGATAATTTCCACTAGTTATTTTTACTTCTGAAGATGCTGCTGTAACTCTTTCAGTCTTTATTCCTGTGTATGTTTGTTCTTTACAATTGGTGTCAGTCTTGATGCAATATTAAAAGAAGTTACCACTTTTATACCAAGATGTGTGTGTGTGTGTGTGTGTGTGTGTGCGCGCGCGCGCGCGCTTCGGATTTTAAATTAGCTTTAACAATTTTTCAGTCATATCGCTACGATGTCTGCATTGTGGCAGTTTATGGTACATTAGATCAGAAATAAACAACAACACTAGCTGTGATTGGTGGATTATGTAAGATTATGTAAAATTATGTAAGATTTGAGCTTTCTGTTAGGCTTTAAAAAACGTTAAGCCTCTTGGCAACATGTGAGATTATGTTAATTCATATCTAGATTAATTTTTATTTTTTTAATTTAAAATGTTGCACACATAAGTGAAAGTATGTCTGTTGTAACTAGATAACTCTTACTCCTGCCTTGTTCCAGCAGAGTTATCTCTCTTTAATGCAATAGCGTACCTGGTTTTGTCCTTGTCAGTCTGATCTTGTTCTCTATGACAGTGTATGACATGCTTCCTGAAGTAGGATGAAAAGTATATTTATTTCACAAAACATTAGCATTGCGGTCTTTGAAAAAACAATTGGTAACGTGATACCTTATAGTGATGTATAGGACTGGAGTATCTTGTCGCTGACATGTAGCATGATAGAATTTCAATGTATCTTCTACATTTTGCATGTGTATTTGTAACACAATTATGTCTTAAACTTATATATTAATTTTCTGGTGCATTTTAGAGAAACTCAAAGCCTATTGACTATGTTCCTCGCTAGGCTAATTATTTTACTTCACCCGTAGTTCCGAAAGTACACATGTAATCTCATCTATTTGTTTAGTTCTCCAGTATAAGGACTTTACAGTCACTAGTGTCGTTAGTGTATGACAGCTAAACCCGAACTCTCAACACTATTTATTACTGGGGCAACGAGATTAATGTAGATTAGTCCTCTCCTAATAACCCCTTTCGATTCGGATCCCTAGATTTTCCAACACATCAGCTCTCTGGGTATATATATATATATATATATATATATATATATATATATATATATATATATATATATATATATATATATATATATATATATATATATATATATATATGTACATCCACGATTTGTAACAAACATATGCTAAGGATAATGCTAACGGTGTAAATAATGGTGATATATAGTAGGTTATGTATGTTGTTGTTATGGGCTTAACGCCTTTTACAGCACGTGATACGCTATTGCTATGGGTTTAACTCCCTTTTCAGCACATTATTGGCTATTGTTATGGGTTTAACGCATTTTTTTAGCACATGACAGGCTATACATGGCGCCAGTATAATTGGTGGAGGAAGAACCGTGAAAACCCGAGAAAGAACAACCAACTGATCGTAAACTAATGGCAATGTTTTTCCTACATGGACCGAACCAGAGAATCGAACCCACGCGGACAAGATACCAACAGTCTATAAATGCGATGGCCTTTAACACCCGGCCACTCAGATTCCCAGTACATTCTCTGCTGATGAACTACATAGATGTCATCGTGTTAAATGCAATGCGTACCGAATTCAAGAGTCGATAATACTAATCGGTAATAACCAACACAGTACAAGTTGTCTCACTTGAAACACTTGTCTTGTCACATGCGTATTAAAGTCACGGCTACATCATTTATAATCTCCGTTTTTTAACTTGAAAGATTTCAAGTCAGTTGCAGCAACATAATTTCGTATTGTGGATGGTATGCAGTATATTTGGAAAATGTGGTAGTATTAACCCTTTGTTTTTGAGTTATATGTCAGCATCCCCATTCTAATCAATAGCAATTGTAGTTTCGCTAATGGTTCAATGGTTTATAGTAACAGCTTCTGTGATTTACATTGTTAACGCAGCTTTAACTATTTTTGTCATATCGGTACAATATCTAGCGCTAGCTCATCATGCTACCAAACATCCGGGCCTCAGTCACATTATTCTGACTGTGGCGATTTCATTTTCTCGCTCTGATATAGTTTAATATCTCATTATGAAATGTACAGTGTGTGTGTGTGCGTGTGTGTGGTGTGTGTGTGTGTGTGTGTGGTTTAGACTTTTAACATAGCTTTAACAATATTTCAATCATATCGCTACGATATCAGCAGTGTGACCGTTTATAGTGACGCCTAGAACTGGAGCATCATGCCGCAGAGATGTAGTGTAATGTCCCACTCAGTCATATAAACCTGACACCAGGTCGACCAGTCCTAACACTAACGTCTAAATGCTGAGAGCCAAGCGTAGCGGGATAGCACTATAATCAGATACTAGAGACCAGAAAAGCCACATTCCATAAATCGTATTTTGTGTTTCATGCTAGTTTTTTGTGTGTGGCTTAACTAACAATACAAAACTGTTAATAAAACAAATTCGTACTCTACATACATGTATTAAAATATGGCATATACGATTAAAAAGTACAAATTTATACCGGCATTAGTACTTCGAACATGCAGCAAAGCTTAAATGTATATATGCATGCATGTATGTATGTGCGTGCGTGCGTATGTATGTATGTATGTATGTATGTATGTATGTATGTATGTATGTATGTATGTATGTTACATGCGGCTTAAAGCAATTGCCCAGGGACTAAAACGGGATAGAACACTATTATAGCAGTTGAGAAAGAAGGAAATTACACATTTTAATATCACTATTGGATGAAACTTTAACATCAGGAAACGTTTTTTTTTTTTTATTTAAACGGCTGGAGGGTAACTAGCGCATGATTGGGCAAACCATGTTCCATCGATTAAATTAAAGTAAAGAAAAGTTTTGTCAAGAGGCGTTGAGATTGGCCAAACTCATTTACTTGCAGTTTGGACGGAAATTTACAGAGCGAAAGCGCCTTTTATTTTTAAGGTATTTTACACTTGTTTATCGCACATGGGGTAAAGTAGCTTCGACTTCATCTTTTCTCTTTCGTTTGGCGTTTGGTTTGCTTTAGCTTCATGTGACTTTTTCTTTTTCACTTTTCTTAAATCAGCCGTTATCATAAAGGTTTAAGATTATTATATTGTGTATTTATCAACATTTTTTTTATATCTAAGAATGACGTGACTGTTTTAAATGTTTGTCGGTTAATTGTTTTTAAAAAAAACATATTTCTTTTTGAATTTTTAGACTATTTAATAGACTATTTTCAAACTATTTACTGTGGTTTAGACGCATTCTATATATTTTACTCCATCCTTCATGTTAATAATATATGTTACTCCATGCAAAGCTCCACCAGTGAAGATGTTTAAAACCCACGGAAGCGGAAAGCGGAATGCATTGCTCTGCAATTGCGCGAGAGGTTATAGTTTCTTTTTATAAGAAACTTCAGCATAGCAGTGACATGTAAATAATTTGTATTTATTTCACGTCGGTCACCTTTCTTATTTTTCTCGAATAAGATATGATATATGCGTTGCTTATTCTGGTTTTTGTTGCTTTGTTTTTTTCCCTTTCACCACCTGCAAAATAACTTGTACCATCATTGTTGTCAATCCATTCAGACCATATCAAAGCAAGCTCGCATAGCAGCGATCCAGGTAGTCTCTAAGCAACTGGTGTCAAATCTAGATGGCATGCACGTAGTCGTCAACGTAATGCATGCCATTGTCAGAAAAATTCCATAACAGTTACCGTTCTTATCTCTCACTATTCAGGTCTGAACTATATCCTGTTGATTCCGGTTTATACGCGTTGCTTCGTTTCTGTTGGATATTTTAATTGGGAGTTGCTCTATGACAGACTTCTTCTGCTTATCAACATCACAACTCAACTGACGTTTTTAAATGTATTTCTTTCATATTCAGTTTGATATACAGTTTCTGTCGACAATTTACTATCTCTGTCAATGATACGCACTTGCAAATACCTCTGTGGCGCTCAATATAGCAGGTCTATTTTCTCTGATACTAATTTTTTTATAAATCTGTGTCTGTAATATTCTATTCACAACTCGCTGCTTATCTCTGATATTAATTTTCCCTGCTTTCCGTATCTGACTATTATTAGGAGAGCGTATTGTTTTGTATGCTTAGCTTAACAGCTATACATCTCTCAATTCAGGATGAAGACTGTGACAGCTTTGGCTGCTCTGTTGATGCTCTCAGTATCTGGGCAGTCGGCCTTTCTGAAACCACCAATCATTGTGCGCGATACGGACAGTGGATTAGGACTAACCGCAGCCATACCCCGTATGTATGCTCATATCCACCATCTCTCTCTCTCTCTCTCTCTCTCTCTCTCTCTCTCTCTCTCTCTCTCTCTCTCTCTCTCTCTCATATAGTGATACTACTACTACTACTACTACTACTACTACTAATAATAATAATAATAAAAACTTTTTTTGTTTCCATTTTCCTCTTTAATACAAATAATTTTGTTAGGCAGTAATTGGCGTCATATAGGACATACTGCATTAAATAAGAAATTGAAATTATATTGATGGGTATATTTCGCTTTTGTGTAATCGAAATATATGCCTAACTATACTGTTATATTCTCCGAAATGAATTTTGTATCTAGTTGAAAAATGTTTATATTTCTATTTTAGTCTTTTTCCTTCTTGCGTTTCTGCCCTTGTTTCGTGGAGAGATGAATAGACCACGGCGAGTCAATGCGACAAACGATAACCTGGCATACACGTTGAACAATCTATACGCTGGAGTGAACGTTGACTCGGAAGTCTTTGGTAAGTATCACCTAGGACAGTAACCACTGGCACATGTTGCTACATAATCACATTACTATAACATTATTAGAATCATACGTTACGTACATTTTGTGTGTGTGTGTGTGTGTGTGTGTGTGTGTGTGTGTGTGTTTGTGTTGGAATTTTAGCGTATCTTTAACAAGTTTTCAATCATATCACTACGCTGTGTGCATTGTGTCACTGAATAGTGATGTCTTTGTCATGACTCGACCTCCCGTATCCGAGGTTGAAATTCTAACCACTTATGCCACCATCACTCATTTGGAGACCAATACTATACGCATTATACTCAATCATTCGCATATGATGTATATGTTTATTGTGTTCAATCATTCGGGTAGCATTTAAAAGTGCATTTCGTTCAAAGATTCGGAAAGCACCAATATGCACATTGCATTCACAAATTCTATGCGCATTAGGATATGTATTGCATTCAATTATTCACAAAACATTAAAGTACGTATTACATTCAATTATTCGAATTAGTATTAGGATGCTTATTACATTGAATCATCCGGAGAGCATTGAGATGCGTATTAATTCTATTATTAAATGAGCATTATTACATTTGGAGAGCATTAAGATGCGTATTACATTTTATCATTAAAGGAGAATTATTGCATTCGGAGAGCATTAAGATGCGTATTACATGGAATCATGCGGAGAGCATTAGGTTGCGTACTACAGAAATCATTAAATGAGCGTTATTACATTCGGAGAGCATTTAGATGCGTATTTTGAAATGGAAAGAAAGACAACCTGGAAGAATATTTGCATTCGTGAACACGTACTTGGGAATATGTAACGGCAAGAACGATTTACTTCCAATTTCATCATCATTATTTGATATTATAGAGTTTAGGAAAGTCTATTTGTTCTATTCACGTTCTGCAATTTACATTTGCGCCTCGAATATACCGAGTTTAAAGACAGAAAACCTTACCCAATACATTTATTTTTAATAAAACTTTAGTAAAAAAGACGACACTGTATGACAATAATTGCAAAAAAACAATATAGGTAATGCCCATCGGTTTCATGATGTATGATAAAAATAATATAAAATCCAAACATACCATTAAACATTAATGCACAATGCAAACGCGCTATTAAACAATACTGCATAATTTAAACATGTGACTAAAACTAATGTATAAGTCAAACACGTTATTCAATAATAATATATAATCCAAACCTACTACTGAAAATAATGCGTAATCCAAACATGCCATTAAATAATGC